>JAQFZW010000089.1:0-122567 GCA_034687055.1 Heteromurus nitidus | reverse complement strand
ACCGGTGCCCATTGCAAAAACAATATTTCAGAATTGGTTAGATACACGGAGAGGAGTCTGTGTGCAAAATCCTGACCCATATAAAACTTAACATCGGGGCCGGTTGCCTCGTGAGTACAAATCAACTCCGATTCTCCTCGAATTGAGAAGAGAAACTCAGACGAGTATAATAATTGCAATTTTCCCTTCCTCCCGAATAAATTACTCTTTCATCCATCCATTTTATGAGATGTCAGAGAGGAAAAAGTGATTTTTGGAGGAAAATGTCGCAAAACTACACACCACCCGCACACTTTCTCATTTTCTCTCGTGTGTGTGCCTTTCAGTATATTGCTCCTTTGTCCTTCAGCTTCAGCTTTTGTGGGAAGGAAGAGAGAGAGAGAAAGAAAAAAATGAATGAAAAGCTCCATCAAGAACAGACCATTTACAAAAGCAAATTGGAATGGTTGTGGGCGTACAAGATTATACATAAGGAAGGAAGTATAAGCTGAGCAAGGCAGAAAGTTATCGTTTGCAAACAACGTTTTGTTAATGGAGTGTGCAGAACAGCGTTACACAACTCACTGCAAGTTTCCATGAATCGAGAGAGGAAAAAAGAGTCGATAAAAAAGCTCATGCCATACTCGCCCTCATACTTTCTTTCACAATACACGTTTGAAGCTGAACCATTCATGAAGAGAAATAGTTGCACGCGTTCCAGTTGGGGGTAGTATAGTCTCCTGCTTACAACAAGCGAGAGAGAGAGCCGATGAAGCTCTGCTCGTGGTCTTGAGAAAGCGAGTGTACTTTCCCAATTCACATTTTCCTTCAGAAATGAAGAAAGCATTATAATCAGATGGGATACATATTACTATGCTTTGTATGTGTGTGCACACACATACACTCCACTCAACTCCATTGATGCACACGCTTGTGTGCTCCTCGAGCTCTGCGCCGTACATTTCTCTCTCTCTCTCTTCTCTGGGCAGCTGGCTTATGGCTTAGCGTTGAAAGCCCCAGTAGTGCTGTCCTCATGTCACTCCCATTTACAATCCTATCATTTCCACTCGCATTCACCAAGAAATAGTGATACTCGCGAGAAGGATTGTGGTAGTGGTGGTGGTAGCGTGTAGTGGCAAGTTCCGTATTGATTACTTTTTCTCTCTTGCCCGTTCATATCCCCTCCCCCACTCTCTCTCCAAGCTTACTTTCTCCCTTTTCATTTTCCCTCCCACTCACTTTCCTTTTCCCGTCTATAACTTTCACATTGATATACATAGCACACTTTTACTCCATCAGCTGCTATGCACAAAATAAATGCCTTTGCTATATGTATACATTCATTTTATGCATGTTATGCTCTCCGGCTCCAGCAAAATGTAATTCCTGCTCAGCTCCCAAAAAAATTTCCCCTTTTCCCATTCGTTTATTCGCTCTCTTTGGGCCGACAAAGGATAGAGCGGAGGTTGAGAATGAAAACCTTGAAAGTCGGATCGGTCTGTGTCGAGATGAAACGTTCTCACTTTGTGTACCTTCTCCTTTCACAGAAATGCATTTGCTTTGTAAGGGAATAGCAGAGAAGGCTGTACAAAGACTTGGTACAAAGATAAAATTGCAAGGTTGTGAAAACTGAGGGGAGCATATGGTATCAACTTATATGTTCTCCTCCGAATATGCCGAGGTTATGTAGTCTAAAAAGTAAATGACAATTTAAGCAATAATGTTACCTTGTATTAAACATTTGGGGGTGGGGGGAATGCCACTTTACTCCTTAAAACATTCTCGCCTAAACCTTCATTTAAACCAGTCTGGGCTGGAATCCTGGAGCGATTGCCTTAGCACAGGGGGGGGGAGAATGAGTGTAATGTTTCCATTTACAGAAACAATATAGCTGTAGTCTACTGTATTGCATTCAGCTTTTCATTGAGAAACCGGAAGAATCGCTCCCCCTCTCTTTCCTTCCACCACTTGTGTCTTTCTTGAATGGTGCGTGGGCGGTAGAAAAGTGGTGATGTGGGAGCTTTAAGCTTGCCAACCTGAATGAAGTACGTACTTTCCTCCAGCGACTGAGAGAGAGAGAGAGAAAACCCATATTATGTTTTATGTACGAAGCGAAACCTTGAAACATTTATATTTGTTATGGTCATGGAAAAAAGTCTTCAGAGAGAAATTACAGGAGAGACTAGTATGTGTGAGTGAATCTACATAAGGTACAGGTGTTCCCCATCCATTATCGTTATCCATTTCGTCAGTATCCATGCACATCCATCCACCTCGTAAAAAAACTTACATACTTAATCTAAATTACTAAACAGTGATTGATCTGTTTTTACACGGGGAGACAGACAGCCGATGTCTTTTTTTCCCCAGTCTCGGAGAGCAAAAAAGTGTTTACTCGCGGTAATGCAAGGAAAACCTTGGGAGAAAAAAAAACTAATACCGGCTTGATATGTGAATACATGTTCGTATATACATAGAATGAGCTAAGGCCCTGGACAATTTTTCCACCCACGCATGTTCCCACCACTCCACAATATTCTGAGAAGGAATCTCTGCTTATGTATATGCCCTTAAACTTTATTTGTCACACTTTCGTCTTGAGAAGTGTGATATATGTTGGTCATATGTTATATGGACAAGAAAACTTCTCACTTGAGAAAAAGTAAAGTTCCTCTTCAGCATCTTTTAGTAAATTATCATGAGTACATCAGTATAGCAACTTTTTTGCTTATATAAATTCAGTTGTGTAAACACATATCTCCTCTCTCCACCATCCTCCTTTTTCGATGACTCATCCTCAAGAAAGTTGAGCTTGTGCAAAAGACCTTGGTTTTCCTCCACGTGTCAGCCTAACTGTATATTCAGGGTTGTGCAAGTTTATTGAATGTAGAAAAATACAGCTTGTGTATATCTGGAAAGAGGGAAGGAGAGAGAGAGCTCTTGTTCCACGAGGAGAGAGTATTTCCACATTCATGGAAAGTATTTTGGACGCCCACGCTTGTTCCCTCCACTAGTCAGTCCCGCTTTTCTCACTCACCCATTTGTTCTTCCGTTGTACTTGCTACTGTTCAGTTTTAGGACTTTCAGCGGAGTGGGATTCAGACAACTGGAAAAGGAACAAGCTACACATATAAATGCATATATACAAACACATCACACCACTTTCTCCATTTTCTGTCTCACTCCAATAATTTTGTCAGTGGGATGGTCGGGAAAATAATCACACGAGTAGGCATTTATGTGGATTGCCTGAAATGAGAAACTTTTTGGAGAACTCATATCATATTACATGAATGTAATATGATATATGGATGATGAAATGATGATGAAAGACTTAATTTGGAATTGCACACTTTGCGTTTTATTAATGACAAATGTGAAGCGAATCAACGCGTAATTCTTCACGGGAGAAAGGTGGAACTTCCTCTCATTAATTTCATCAATGGAATGCACACATCTCATTCATAAGAAAGTGACAGGAAGTGGTTTAAAGAAATAGGCGTGAGTAAGATGGGATGTTGAAAGAGAGTGAACGATTTTCTCCACACAAAAATCCAATGGCAAAAGCATGCCCCTTTCAAATCTCCGGTTACAATATAGTGTTTCCTTTCACCCGAACGCTTTTCATTTCATTCTCATCCTTCCAAGATTTTCACACACTTTCCCCATCTCATCTGGCAACTCAAGCAGTAGAGTGAGAAGATAGCACTCCACAAGCTTGTGCTCCATCCTCATCTGCACTTCATTCACGAGAGAGAGAGAGAGAGACTGTGGAAAGTGCCTCGAGTCAGAGTCGTATTCTTCTCCAGATGAGAAATGCAGGAAGGAGATGAAAATCTTATTTCTTTTCCTCTTCCCCTGGTTGTCCTTGTCGAACAAGCTTCTATAATATCCTTGTGTGAAGGTTCTTATTCAAGGCAAAAGTCGGTATGTGTTGGCAGAGAAATCGGGCGAATCCGGAAAACCAATTCCTTGTTAGTGGACGTGGAGTCGAGACGACGAGAGAAAGCTCCTCAAGTTTCCTCCATTGCACAAGTGTGGGATGAAAATGAAAATCATTTTGGTGCATATAAGTTGTAGGCATGTAACAGCAGCAGCGAAGAATATTTCTGCAAATACAGTTTAAAGACTCTTCAAAAAATTGGATGGAGAGGAGAAAGTCGACCTCTATTTCGATACATGAATGTACGTATATATATGTTAATATGAAAAGGAGTACACAATATTCGTTCATCCTCTCTCTCTCTCTCTCCGCCACCGCACCGTCATGTTTCATTCATGTGTACACACCAGCGGGCAGAAATGCCGTACTCCTTTTCTTGGCAAAAAAGCAATTCCAAAGAAAGAAGATTTAAAGCGATGAGAGGATAAAGTGGAGAATGGAAAGTTTTATTTTTATGAAAGTAGCGTGCGGGGGAGGAGGTTTAAGCGGAAGTGAAAATTGCTCTCCTCGTTTCGTTCCCCCTTTTTTGTCGGATTTATTGGCTGAATTTATGCTTTGGTGGGGGAGCGTGGGTGGATCAAAGCTCCAGTCTCTAATGAATATACATTTTTTGTGTGGATCTCATATTCTGTATATAGTATTCCTATGATTTCATTGAGAAAATGCAGCCCGTATCTTTCCATTCACGAGTTTTTTTCTCTCTCCGGCCCCGTCCCTGTGTTAGACATCTCTCTCTCACGATTAGATAAAGTTGAATGGTCTCTCTCGCTTTGACTATAGACACCCAAAGTAAAGTACTGAACTCGAGTCGAGAATGGGGAAAGTGTCACAGTCAAACAAAAAAACAGAGAAGAGTATGGAACAGTTGACATGAGAGGAAGTTAAATGGCATGAAGCGAATGTCATCAAAAAAAACTAGTCTCTCGAGAGAAACTCCTTCATGTCCTCATTTTTATGGACAGTTGCACGTCACCATTTTTTATACAGAATAAACTTGGTGTCTGTGTATGGATATGCATGCACAAGTGAAGTTGTCATTCAGTCGTTTTCCCCATTGACAGATAGAATATAGTACACAAAAACACATTAATCTGGGGAGAGTTTGTTTGCTCGAGGAGCTTATCATCTGCTGGCTTACTGTCTCCGCTTTTTTCCATGTCGATCACCGCCGATTTCGTATGATGCCTGATATTAAAAGCGGAGGTTCATTGAAACGTATAATAATAATAGTTCATATGTTTTTTTCCTTATTCATTCGCTCACTTAAGGTCGTGGTTTGAAACTGGAGAAAAAAATGGTCTCAGTCAGCTTGTCAGATAAAATTATAGTCCCTTGCTCTCTCCGTCCACATGTTGGATTCCGCGACATGTTTCATGTGGGTGGATGTGGATGTTGATGTGGGTATTAAGCCTTTCAGACACTTCACAGTTAGAGAGATGCAATTCAATACTATTAATTCATGGTGGCATATCTTTCTGACTCGAATGTGACCAAAACGGTTATAAAGTGAATGTGTTTTTTGAGCCCGATTTTTTTTCTTGTTATGAAATGGAAACTGCGGGAGCGGAGAAAGTATAAAAATGTCTATAATTTGCTCGTCTTTTTTACAATGTATTACGGGTATAAGATAAACAAGAGGAAAATGATTGGATTTTCTGAAATGAATTCTTCCTTCCAGCCCACGCTTCTTCATGGATAAGTCAGGATTTCCGTGGAAAGAATATGGCGATGTTTGGAGTTTGTTTCAGAATCTCTCCGAATATTACTTACAAACTGTGTAGTTATTATCTCTGCCCACGCCCTCAATTAGGAAAGTAGCTAGTTAATAGTTAAACTTTTCCTCAGAAGAATACTCGAAACGGAAAGTTTTAGTTGTGCAAGCCGTAATGCGTGGTTGTCTGCTTTGCTAAATACCTCTTCATCCAAAATATATATGAACCCATACATATCTACTACGATTTTTACCATTGTTTGCTTGCGCAAACGATGAAAAATAGTGGAAAACGAAACTCTTTCATCATATCATCCTCATCTCTTGTTTTGCATTTTGAAAGCTCGTTGTCGCATTCATAACGAGCCGTTGGTGAATTCGCCTCAACTGAACTAGAAGGCGTGGGTTCAAAAAAAGCTTACAATCGCCCTTGTATCAATAAGATCTATTTAAAGCACACTATACATATACATGTACAAGAGCCCTGTGAAAACGATTGACCTCTTTCCTCTGAAAATTTTCAAAAGGGAGGTTGGAAAAGTTGACGTCTTTGTTCATTCATGCCAGAGGAAAATCCTTACGTTTTACGTGGGAAGTCAATTGAAAAAATATATAAATAATGCGGACCAACAATAACCGAAGAACGGATATAGAAATAATGCTTCCAAACATAAGTGAAGATGACGACTCTGTTTTGTCACGTTAAACGTATTACATTGAAAAGTAAAAAGTTCAGAGAGAGAGAGATGATACGAGATGTATGCTTTCTCCTCTTTCGACTTTCCCAAATACGGAGGAATTGGAACGTGGGCGTGACGGAAGGGTTCTCTCTCTCCGCTCTCTAAATATCCTTATGGTTTTGATGGTTTTTTGTTGGGGAAAAGCAATTCCCATTCCCACCCAAGGGATTGTTTTTTAAAAGGCATTCTCTCACGACGACTCACTTTCACGTTCCAAAAACTTTACTCTACTTCCAGTTCTATGAAAGGGCAGAGAGAGAGAGAGAGAGAGAGAGAATTTTGTTTGACACACGTAAACGGAAATATGATATGCTTTCCCCCGCAAGGAATAAAACCGAGTGTCTGTATTATTATTGTCTCACCTTCATTTCTATAAATAGCGAGAATGATAATGAGAAGGAAGATGGGTTTCGTAACAGAGCATAGCTCGTACTCTTACGTGATAGGTTAAATTTAGAAAGAGGAAATAAATATTTTGTTACAAAGATTGCAAAACTTTTGACTTTGTGGAGGAACTTTCGTGCTTTGTTTTCATTACGCTATTCCGGGTGAAACAAAGTTACACGTTTCGTACCTAGTCATTCTCGTGCACATCTCAGATGTCATCGGAAAGGTGTACGTAAATATGTTAAGTTATGTACTTGCGTTAAGTTATGTACTCCGCTTACGTAAAGGAAATCTTGTTTGCTATGAATATTTCACACATCTTAAAAGTCTTAAATCTGCTTTGAATCAATTTCCTCCTTTTTACTGCCAATTTGCTTCAAAGTGCTTTGATATACATTTTTTTGCACTTGTTTCCTCCTTGAGTTCCAGGCTTGTCAGCGGGCACTCACTTGTTTTGACAAACAATTTTTTGTGCGTCATCGTCTCCATCGCGGACTACCAAACTACATGCTGACTTCCATGAATTTTTAAATGCACAACGTAAATAATTTCGTAGTATTTTTCTGTGCAGCGAAGGAAAAAAAATCTGGTGGAAGCAAGTACATAACGCTGCATGTCGCCTTCCGCCCGTTTTCTTACTTGAAAGTGGCCAGTGATTTGATTATGACTGAGCGCATTTGTCAATTTAAGCGCTGGAAGCTGGTTGACTTGTTTGTTCTAAGATGTTGACAAATCGTAATGAAGATAGACATTATTTAAGCGAAAGTAGAAAGAGTAGAGTAGAGAGTAGTTATGTTATGTCAGGGGAATAAAGCGGGTGCAAAGTGTCATAAATGTCACTTTACTTTTGTATCTCTTCCATGGAATCTTGTTGGATGGGAGTGTGCAACAAACAACGACATGAGTTGCATGAATTTCCTAGTACAGATTATTTAATGCAAGAAGCAATGGTTTATATTTGCGTTTATTTTGCCTACGGTCTGGACTGTCTGGGACGAATTAATTAGAACAATGAATGGGAATTAGTGGAATGAAAGTTGATAGGATGAGTAGGAAGTTAGCTCGAATTTCAATTAACCTAATGAACTCACACAACTAATGGTGGTGGTGGATGTTGTGTTTGAGCCAACGAATGAACGGAAGGGTGTGTAATTCGTTTCAAGGAAGTGTTGAAAGCAGATATAATCCAGATTATTTTGTTAATGATATCGTCCTCAAATCCATCATTCTTTAAACATGAACTGGAGAAACAGAGTTTGCAAATGAGCATTAATTATAACGCGTTGATATTTATTTGTTTTGTAGATGAAGGCCGGTCGAAAGAGGAAGGCGTTTTGGTCCACTGTCTGGCTGGGATTTCCCGATCCGTGACCATCACAATGGCCTACCTTATGTTCAAAATGGCTCTCTCCTTGAACGAAGCGTACGACTTGGTGAGGTCGAGGAAATCGAACATTTCCCCCAATTTCCACTTCATGGGCCAACTTCTGGACTTCGAAAGGCAGCTCACGACTTGTCAGTTTCTCAGTCCTCCAGCACTAGGCTCATCCCCTGACTCTGGTATCGAATTTGACCGGTGGAATGCACATTGACTTAAGTTGAGACGCCTCAGTGACAAAGGGACAACTGCGCTGAGGCCGTAGCAGAAGACTCCATTTAAAAAAAAGTCGACAAATACTTTAGAGGACAACAAATTTTTCTCATGATTTCCGTTTTGTATAAAAGAATTTGTTGGCTAATTTTCCATTATAATTTTAAAATGCGAGAGGAACGATAAAAAAGTAAATTTGTCGGTATAAAAAGGGTTTAACGAACATTTTATCATGGTATGGCCATTAATTAATGGAAACGTGTAAAAGTTTGCTAGACAAAATATTTTTCGAGCCATTCTCAATACTGAAAGGTTCTAAAAATAAACTGTCCATATATTTCATTCGATCCGAGCCAGGTTAACGTGTAAAAAATGTTAACCATCTGTTGTCAGTGAAGAAGGGGAAATATTTTAGATTTTTGGACAAATATGCTCTTGCTTGAATTAATTTCACCTTTTCACATTTCTGCAAAAAATATTCAGTCGTCTTTGTCTGTGGCAGACCAGAAGTATATACACGATTTCTGTAAATGACAAAATCCGTTTAATCAAGCTAAAATTATATTGATACGAACTACAAAGTGACTATATACTAACCGTTGAAAACTTAATGAACGATGTAATATATTAAATACATTATTATACATCTAGAAATTATGAGTATTTTCTAGATGTACTAAACAACAAGGTCTCCAAATATATTTAAACAGTTTAAATTTTAGCTTTGCAATGTTTCGAGCTTTTTCGTTTTTCAACAACAATTATTTGACTTTGTTCAACTCATCGTCAGCTTTATATATTGTCAACTTTAGTGCAATTTAAATAGAGAAAAAACTTTGTTATTCTTTTTTTTGTTAATTTATGTATTTAAGAATGTTAATGACTTTATGGTGGCCATATACAGTTTCGAAAGACGAGCTTCACACTTACAAATACAAAGTTAATTTTAAAGTGATTTATAGTTTTCTGTCTCTAGCAAATGCTTTGCTATTTACTTAATCTTAATTTTTCTATTGTAAACTCGTTGTAGTTTCGTTCCATTTATACTGTTTTTATATAGTTAAAACTCCAATTTCTATTATTTAACTCCAGAGTTGTTTGTTCAAGTCTCGTCAACATAACGGCCAGAAAATTGTAAATCCCAAAATATTACTTTTTTTAAAAAAAGATACACATTTTACTACTGTAATTAAGTATTTCTCAAGCAAGAGGTAATTTATCGTTTTAATTGTTGAATATAAAAAAGTATATGCAATTTATATGTGTGCTTTTTATGCGATGATGATCATTTGATTTGTATAGTAGAAACGTTCGTTGATATAGTATAACCTTGTTAGGTTATATTAACTCTAAATATATGTAACTTAAAAATAAAACTTTGTTTTGTGAATTCCGTTTCCAGTCTTTCAGAAATTATTCGATAAGTACCAAAGGATGAACTATACAAATATATATAACGAAAAATATATATATGTCATATTACTTATATGTATTCCCTTTCACCTTTGTGTTTAAGTGTTATAATAATTACAACGATCATTTCTCTTTCATAGAAAACAACACGAAAACATATTTACTACAATGCATTATGTATAAAAATAAGTGTCAATCAATTTGTGTCTAAAAATGAATTGTGAAAACTGTTTGATAATCGGTTGAAGAACAATCTAAAATCATCGTACAACTTGCAACTTAATTACTTTTGCAAGTGCAAATTTGAAATGAAGCCAAATAAACTGTGAATCATACATGCATACAACAAATACATTCACTGTCAAAAGCTAATTTTTCCGTGTTTAAAGATTTGAATAGTTAAGAAACTTGCGTAAAACGTATACTTGTGTAGTCCGTATACCAAATTTTCTTGTTGCCTCTCACTCTCAAAACCTTTCTGTTTCAACTAAACAGTAGAACAGTTAAAAGATTTAAAACAAAATGCAACGTTAAAAAAACAATTGGCGAATACTTGCAATTTCAAAAAATGTGACAAAACTGAATGCGTTTAAATAACTTCGTCTTAAACACGAACAACCAAATCAAAAGAAACTACACGCAATTATTAAGACGGAAAATGATGAAATTAAGTCTATATACTCCAAAAAAATTCTAAAAATGAATGTGTCATCATCTGTGTAACAATGTTTCAAAACTATATTTAAAAAAGCATAGTTAAAGTAATCGACTGGATGTTTTCGAACAGGGCGATGTACACACACGTTGAGTACTTAAACTTAAAATAATATTTGAATGGATAAAGGGAAACTGTAGTTAATAGTAAATGTATTTTTATGGCATGTAATGTGACTGTGACGTATTAATGTGCGTAATTATGTCGAAAGATAATTGACACGCATTCTGTGGACGGAGTGGTTTACCGGTTTTTTAATAGACCGACGGGCTGGGTACCTACATTATCTCTTAAATCTGACCATAATAATTATTATTCATTTTTACTACGAAAATTTTTACAAAGATTCATACAAACTTGTAGAATTTATACATAAAAAATAGCGTACGGAGTTGTTTAGCGAACACCTAAACCTTGTTTTAAGTTTCTTTGTTTCAACCAAATAGAATTGTGGGCTTTTCTTTGTTCAACTTCTTATAGACAAGATTTTCACATGTAAAACTGTGTATTAAGGTAATAATTATATAATTACAAAATATTCGGCGCTTGAGAAAGTATTCAACTGTGAGTCTGACTTAAAAGTGAAAAGGACGTTTAACGTAACGTTGTCAATTTTGAAGATGATGCGTATACTTATAAATAAATGAATATATATATAAAATTGCAAAATGATGATTTGCAGTTTATATGTACTATGCCATATATAAATTATCTGTTATTTAAATGAAAACTACGTACTATAATGCAGCTCTATATAATACATTTTAGAAGTTCATTTTTAGTCTACGTAGATTTAACAGAGAAAATAATAATTAAACGAATTACATGAAATGGCTCAAAAAATGTAGTAAATGTTTGTATTATCAAGTAAAATTGACGTTTTATTATAAATGTCTGTGTAACAAGTATATTCACATTCAGGAGGAAAGTCATATGTAATTGATGTAACTGAACCAATTTATATTTACAGTCGATCAGCAACGTCTGTTTCTTTGAGCATTTATTTAAAGTCTTTTTGGTAACCTTAAACAAGTACTCGATTTGTGTCCAATGACAAAATGAAATTGAAATAATTTCCAGTCCAGTGTTTATTGTGTAGTTTTTATGCTGAATATATATGTTCATGTTTTGTGCAATGCAGTGAGTTTACGAAGCTTCGAACTTCGGTGAATGAAGAATTTTATAGAATGTTCGTTTAGAGAACTCTCTTGTACAACACTTCCTTTCTGTGTTACGCAATTTTTTCATATTTAACCCCATGTATAGTAGACACAAGTTATTTATAAAAAGATGTTATGTAATTTCCAGCAGAGAATATACAAAGTAAAAGTACTATATACATTATTAAACATGAGAGATTCCCGATTGTGAATAAAGTGATCGTCTTAAGAGCATAAAAGTTAACTTGAAACAACGTGCATTTTTCATTCTTCATTTCATACGTCCCAGCGGTGTATAACAACGAATTAACAATGCATATGCATGGGATAAAAACTACATGTCAAAAATGAGCATGTATGTTGTGCAGTTCTCTAAAAATTCTGAGAGGAATCTCATTGGAGTGATCCTTCCAATCCTGAAGAATGCTCCACAGCTAAAGGAAAAGGGACTCAGTGCATGGATGTACTTTTTAATATACTTTTTAAAAGCAGGATTGGTATTTTCGGCTTCCATCTCAAGTCGAATTTTCATTTCCTCGACAATTCTTTTGGACGCCTCTTCAATTGACACTATAACGAAGAAGGTGCCCAAGGTCATTGCAAAGCAAAAGATGAGCACAAGACAATTGAACCAGTAGAAGAGAATGTGTATAATGCCCCAAGCTTTAATTGCGATAAACGCTGTCTCGATCATTAGCAAAAATACTGTGAGGAGAAAGATTGACAAAGCGCGATACGAGAAGGGACGCAGGATTTGCAAACAAATTGACAAATGTTTGTATCTGGTGGCCATGTGTCGGACACTGAATTCCTCAGAAAGTGACTTGAGGAAGGCATTAAGGCTGAGGAAAAATGTGACACTGATCAAGGGAACGTAAGTGCACATTCGAATTCCTTCGAGGAGAGAGAAAATGGAGACCAAGATTCGGATTATGATGAAAAGTGGATTGTTTAAAGGGATGGAGAAATGTGTGAATACGTCTTCCATTAAGAAATAGAAAACGTCTTGGTCTTGAACAACGAAGAGAATGGACAACGCGGGTACTCCGAAGCTCGCCCCCATAACGCACTTGAACAGGGGTCCCAGTGATTTCATGACAAAGCTGACGTGGATCAAAGTCGGCACTGCTCCTAAATATACGAATGCGAATAAATGCATTTTAATTTTATCCCTGATGTGGACTTGTCGATAAGTTTGTTTTCCCAAAATTACCAAGTCTTCGTAAAGTAGCCTCGTCTTCCATTCGTAGTACATTGTTGACAGCATATGTTGTCTCATTTCGATTTCGAATAAGACAAAAGCATATACCAACAATACCTCCACAAACAGCAGCGAAGAAAACGAATGTTGCCTTGTTGAATACGGAGACATTCGCCCGAGAGTCAAAGATTTCTCGGGCAATGAGGAAAATGCTAATTAGACAGTGACTTGTGATGAACACGAAGTGGAAAATGTATGACGGCAGAAATCTCAAGTTAAAGGAATGAATTTGGAGTTGTCTCTTTCTTGCACTGAAAATGATATACGAATCGTAAAGTTTAGAGAAGATAATTTCGTGAGCGGAAAAACATTCTTGGAGTATATCGTAGGAATGCATTTTTATTTTGTCCTAAAAAATGCAAAGCAAAAACACCAGTTCTAAAGAAGCCCCTTCTGTAAAATAGGGCTGGTAGGAATGGGATTGCCGTTGCGTATGCCGTTTACACCAAATGTATACGACATAAATGGTCACAAACATTGCGTAAATGTAATACGAATCCTTAAAAAAAAGTTTATAGCATCAACACGAATCAGCGCATAATTTTACAACTTGTGACATGTGACAAGACAAGGTTATGTAGTAAGAAATAATGACAAAAGTGGAGAGCAATTTTTGATGTAGATTTGACGAATACAAAAAATATGCTGCATTGTGTGCCTGGAATATTTTCGGGATTCCGTGATAAAATCTAACATGCATGTGCATGCATTTATCTGGAATTTATTTGATCATTAAATGAACATTTTAATGATAGAGTCGGGAACAATCTCTACGTATCTACATCATGAGAACGTATTGAGAACTGATGGAAATATTTGTACTTTATAGTTCAATTTGGATAATTAATGTATATTAAGGTCCATATTTGGAACAGTTCTATTCGTATGTAGTTCAAGTTTGTTTTACCCTCGCTCGACTATAGTGCATTTTTGGGACGGCGGTTGCTGGAGTACAAGGTAGTCTACAGATATTAAGTTTGCCCCACTTGTATAATTTCAAAATGTGAAGTAAGGGTTTCACGAAGTGGAAACGCATATCAACATAATTTGAAAATTAGTGGTCATTTTTTGATATTCTGTGCGTGCACGAACGATATCAATTATCAAATGATTTTCTGAGCTTGATATGAGCGATAATACATCTACTTGGTTTCTAATATTGAATATTCCAATTTGCAGAAAATAAAGAAATTGTATTTTCATAAAAAATTGGTTAGGTTTAAATTCCGCTAAAATAAAAACTATAATTTTGTTAAAAACCGATTACAACAGATAAATAAAATGGCACATTACACCACGGACAGGAATACGAATATTGGATATATAGTCGAAAAGTTTGGTCTATAGAAGCATTAACAATACCATCAGAAAGTAGTAAATTGTAAAAAAAATTAAAAATGAAAGACGATAATATTATGCTTAAATGGTAGGCAAAATGATGAGTGTGTACCTCGTTGATGAGAGGTTTAGAGAATTTAATAAAAGCACGATTGATTACCAGCACTAAAATTTCTTTATTGTTGAAGATATTGTAGGAACAACGGGAGGAAGACTCACTTCGATGTATGCATTTGGTGTGACTCAAAGTTCAAGGAATATTATACTGAGCTGAGCACAAATACTATATGGCATACTAACACTAAGCCATAAGAAAACTTTAACAATGCTATGTACGCGAATCCAGACACAAACCTCGCATAAATATTTAATCGAGATATGCCCATTATTTTAAAAGAAACATGATAAATATATGATAATGCAGTATAATACTCATCTGGAAGAATTATAGTGCATGACGATACTCTATTTTTGCCACGTTTCTTAAATTGTTTGTCTTCATCTTTTCATTCGTGACGGTCTACAGGTTATTGATGATTACATAAAAGATAAGCGCTGTCGATAACAAGTTTTAGTACATTTTCGCACAAGTATTAAACTAACTCCATAACTCGTGAAGTTGGACGTGAAAAAACGGTAAGTAGCATCCTTAATCATAAATATATATCTGTTTGTTCTTCATGACTGCCTACAAGAAGGTTAACCAAAGTACTCGGCTGCAAGCGTTTATAGTTTACCCACATATCAAAAATGCAGCACAATCATATTATACTCGTATGCAAGAACAATATGCTTGCAATCTTCCATGAAACAACTTTTTCAAACGAGGAAGCCTGGAATGCTGAATTAACTTATTAAATGATATCAATATACACGGTTTTGTATATTTTATGGACTATGGTTAACCACCAGTTTTAAGATTACGCCAGGCGAAGTTAGCCCATTTTACATGTAACTGTTCTACATTGTTTTATCCCTCTGCATTCAACAAGAATGTAACGGTTGACTGCTATTGTAGACTCTTCTCCAGCGTTGGCGGTGATGATGTAGATGTGCTGACGTGATTAAATTACAAGTACAAAGACATCCATGACTGCACAATGCACACCTTGTAATGAACATACTTTTTTCATTTGTATCCAGTAAATCTTATCTTCATCTTCCACAATTATCATGTATGAAATTGCATAATTAAAATGGCTTAGAATGAAAGAAAAATGCGGAGCGTGAGGATGTGTGGAAATTTTGCCCGAGTTAATACTTGAATTGAGGTTCAAGGCAAAAGATTTTACTGTGATTGTTAGTTTGAAGTGGAAGTAAAGGGTGTCTGTGTTAAGACTTTTAATATAACCTACAAGTCAAAATGGCTGTAACACAAAGATGGACTGTGACAAAGGCACTTTGGTTTTTGTTATGTGTGACTTTGTTCCCTGGACTGTCCTTGGCCCAAAATGACCAAAGGTCGCCATCCCCAGCAAGGAGAGACTTCCAACGGCATCAGAAGGAGCTGGAAGAGTTGAAAGGTTTGGCAAGGAAGGGTGGACATCCCAATCCAAATAATGTGACGCGTTATGATCCAGATGTGTGCTATTCGTACGAATGCATAGAAGCTGGTACAGATCGCCGATAATTTGTTTACTATTTTAAAATGAAAATGTTCGCATTTCATTTAGGATTTTCAATTTAATTGTTACTACCCGTTTCATTAGCGAGAGAAATCATGTTCGCAACCAATTTCACCGTAAATCCATGCACTTTCGGGAATTGGCTCAAGTTCACCTGCGTCAGGAGAACGATGCATGCCAAAGAAGGAAATGATGATGAGCTCGACGATATGCATCAACAAGGTCAAGTTGGATTTTTGGGGTTTGTTGCTGTCGGACAAACTTTAGGTATTCACAAACATAAAATATACATTAAGATAAGGAATGCATCTTAATTGGATTTCTCTCATAATATGCCACGTGCGAACTCTTGCTCTTCAGCCATGCTCGAATCAAAGAATCTCTCCCCAATCATGAAGAAAGCGGCTATTTATTATGAACAATGTGAGAAATGGAGGCATCACACTGACAAACAAGTTCAGGTGGATGCAATTGCCAAGTACCTGAGTAAATTCGGGGAATGGCCACTGCTCACTGGGAAGCAGTCGCCTGGTTCAAAGTTCAACTGGACGAAGATGATGGCGAATACGATGAGAGTTGCGGTGGCATACGGAGTTGCCCCGTATCTATTTGATATGTTCATGGAGGAAGGCAACATCCCTTTGGTAGACCATTGCATGAAAATCAGCAAGAAAAACTTGAAATATTTTCAAGGTCATAATTTCTATCTCGATTTTTGATAGCTTTTCTCTGGAGATCTGGACTTGCACAAAGACGACCAAGAAATTGTTGAGATAATCAAGATTCTGAGTAAAGGCAGGCGAAATATAACTACAAACGAGAAGCAAATCAAGGAAATGAAAGATTTCTTTGCCAAGCTAGCCCATCCTTCAGAGGACAAAATTGAGACTCAAACAATTAAACAGATTTCTGCTAGTCATGACTTCGGCAAGAATGTATGAAAATTGAAGTGAACAAATTTCATTTCTAGAGCTCTGTCAAATGCTAAAATATAATTTTTTTCCATTAGTTCAAGCTCGAAGATTTCTACAAGCAAATGTTAGTTGGAACTCATATGAAGATAACACCAGAGACAAAAGTTGCATCCGATATCCCATGGCTCGTCCAACAGGTTAAAACAGTGAATGAAGCACATCCTCGGGTGATCGCAAACATTCTCTTCCTTCAGATGGCTGTAGCATTGATGGCAAGACTTACCACTTTGTCGCATCCCAAAGATTTGCCCGTTTTAGGAAAATATAAAAGGTACATGTTTCCTAAGTACAAAGATAAGCTGACTGAATAGGAAATGCGTATAACTTTCGATTCTGATTTCAGCCATGAATCAATGGACTGTGTGCAGGAGACTTATGAAAAGTTTGACTTTGCCATGTCCCATGAATATATTAGGAGGCATTATGACCACAGAGGAACAAGTTTTGTAGGTTTAACACAAAAGTAATACATCCTTGTTTGGATCAATTTTGAACGAAGTTTTTTAATAATCAAAATATTCCATATGACAGCTAGTAAAGCTAATGGACAACTTGAAGGTTGGCTATGTTAACGCGATAAAGAACTCCAAGTTCTTGACTTCTCAGGCGAAAGCGTTTGCGGAAAACAAAGCAAAAGATATTCACACTTTTATTGCCGCTGAGAACTGGGTTATGGATGAGAAAAATCTTCAGGAATACTACAAACATGTATGGAGGAATTTTTATGTTTATGATATGCATGACTTTTAGTATTTACGAACAAGATTTTTTAAAGTACACATTTATGTTTTTAGCTGAATGTAACGAAAGAACAAGACTTCGTTACGAACCACGTGAACGGCCTGAGTTTCCACTGGACAAAATTCTTGGAGTTGAAAAACCCAAATGTGTAAGATTTCTTTAGAACAACATAAAAACATGGACTGGAAATTGTAGTTTTTGTCAGTCAGAGCTACATGCTTATATTTTACAGGTTCAACTACATTGTCGGAGATGCATACACTGGGTACGTGAGTACCCGTTACAATCATCATTTCAACCAAATTCGTAAGAAATTATGTAAAATCACATTTATCTAATGGAATCATCACTTGGATAGTCTACGGAGTACATCTACACGTTATTTTGTGCAGGCATACAAGCAGCCGTAGCCCAGAAGCCATTATTTAGCTACAGATATCCTGGGTGAGTTTCAGTAATAAAAGTTGGAAAAGATGAATGCAAAGTTCGTGAACTCGTG
The DNA here is from genome assembly GCA_034687055.1 of Heteromurus nitidus. Taxonomy (NCBI): domain Eukaryota; kingdom Metazoa; phylum Arthropoda; class Collembola; order Entomobryomorpha; family Entomobryidae; genus Heteromurus; species Heteromurus nitidus. The sequence continues at coordinate 104,490 of JAQFZW010000089.1, read as the reverse complement.
AATGTCTCTGGTCATTGTAGATTTATGAATTATGGTGGAATTGGAACTGTTCTGTCACATGAAATTGCCCATAGTTTTGATACAAATGGTAAAATTATAATTTTATTTCAGTAACGCAACGTCTTAATGTTCATTTTTATCTTGGAAAATTTCATTATCTTATGGGTTGGGTAATTATGTTATTCTCATCAGGTGTCCACTTTGATAAAAACGGCCACCGAGGAGAATTCTGGGACGCAAAAAGCTATGAAGGCTACTACAACTGGACAGACAGTATTGTCGACGACTACAGCCACGACCGCTACAGAGAAATAGACCCATGGGGATCCTACGCAGTTGCTAACATTGACCATTCGCACGCAGTGAACGATGACATTGCTGACATCGTCGGGGTATATATGGCATACAACGCTTATCAAAAGTACTTGGCTGACTTGAGGAAGGAAGGAAAGAAGGAGAAGATCCTTCCTGGACTCAAACAGTTCAGCCCCCAAAAACTGTTCTGGATGAAGTATGGAAATGTGAGTGAACGAATATGAATGAAATAGATTTAAGTATTATCCTAATTTTTTTTAAATGTGATTCTTGCAGATGTGGTGTGAACATACTGAAAAATCATATTTACACGCACTCCGCCACTTCCACATGCACAGTCCAGGAAATGTTCGTGCCACCCTGCCTCTCACAAGATCGAAAGAGTGGGCTAAGGACTTTGCTTGTCCGGCTCCACGAAAAACTGATTTTTGAAATCAAATTGTAGATTTTTATCCAAAAGAGAGCTTTCCACTTGAGATCTTATACTAAATAAAAATATACCAGCTACCTTTAATATAATATGAATATGATTATGTAATACGTGTAATCTTTAATAAATAACCGACCTTTCATGCATGAATCAATACTTGTACTCGCATTAGGAATTGAGTTATCTTTCTGATTTGCATAACGCGTCAACCTAACTAGCCACTACTGGATTTTTTACACAATCGAAACTGCCATTAATGCGTTACGAAAGTAGGAGACCCTGCTAATTAGAGGATTTCTGCTGATAACGATAACTTTGGGATTGTCACACTTTTGACGTCGTCTCGTCTCACAAGTACGAGACGTGTTCGTACTTCGTTCAGCGTTTTTTATTGTTGTGTTTTTTTTGCAAGAGTTGCTTTAATTAAAGTGAAAAGTGGTAGCGTCATCCATGACACAAATCCTTCTTACTTTTTTGCCTTTTTAATGGAGATTGCACTTTTGCTACTAATTCATGCGTGTTTACCTAAGTATCTACATCTACTCATAATGCGCTTTTATATTATAACCAGCATGAGTTACTTTCGGCATACCTGGGTACTTTGATAATAATTCAAGGGGCGACGGTGTATCAACGTCCACTATACAACTTTATTGATCAATCAGAAACCGATAAGTGTATGGAGTCATTGCAGTATTTTTTTCATTTGTTGCGAATGTGAAGTGAGATGGATTTTTTGTCTTTGAGAAGGGACGAGTGTTGTGAAGAAGATTCATTGTGAATTGTGGCTACCTTATGCGGTTCTCTATATATACGCATGCAATGTCTCCAAATATGTATGAATTACTTATGAATATTTATTGACGACATTTTCCACTTCGAGTTGCTTCTTCTGATAAACAAATAATTTCATTCAAATTTCAAGGCACAACTTGAAGTTCGCCCTGTGCTCATGTACACCAAAAAAGAACGGTAGTCGCATTATTGACGCTGTGTCACTCACCTACATGATAAAGAGTGACAAAGAAGTGAATGGTGTTTATATGGTCTTTATTTTTTTCTTTGAACTTGCATTATTTTTTATACTGAAAGCGCATCAATTAGCCACTCAAGGAAACCTTTTTCTCAAGGAAACCCTCTCTCAGTTTTGTTGACGAGATGACTAGTCACCTTTTCAATCCATATGCCTACCTTAGATTTAATCATCAACAAGAGAATTGGAGTGGAGAGGGTTTGTCTTGTCGTTATCATTTTCATTATCTTTCTTATGCAGATGCACATGTTTTATGTACAACATGAATTTTTTTTGGAAGCTTCGACATCGACGCCTTGATGGCTACTGTGTATATAAGTGAAGGGGCGGTGATCAGTCGACTGCATCTTCGGTGAACCTGTTGACGTCTCCTGAGTGTCACACTTTAGTTAGTCGAACGTTGTCTTCCTTGACTGCTATTACATTTCTCATCAGCTCGAAAATCTAGGGAAAATGTTCAAGACAGCTAGTGTAGTCGCGTGCACCTGCATTCTTGCAGTTTTCTTCGTCGCTGGGACGGTAATATAGCGCTAAAGTTTTTTCGAAGTGTTTTTCTCGTAAAAAATCTGGAAACATGTTTAATCGAGAAATTTTATGGTTCATTGCAGTCAGCGAAATTTGGCGAGGATGGTGCCTTGTTCGTTTGCAGAGAAGGGAAGCTGGGTCCTTCTGACAAGCTGACGACGAAACTGAAGGCTTGCAATGAGCCTGAAGCAATCAAGGACATAGACGTGAAGGTACTTTAGAGACAAATGTCAAAAGCGTCCAGATTTCATTATTATGAAATATGAAATGACATCTAAATGTGTTCTGAAAATTAATTATAGTGCATTGCCGTTTGTACAACTGAAGCTGTTGGCGGGGTAAGATGATAACTGTGCAAAAATCAACCGATATTTCTTGATTTGTTGATTAAGAATTATGCATATAATTAATGTGGTTTTCTAGCTGAAAGATGGAATCCCAGACAAGGATCTCTTTACCAACCTCGTGAAGACTGAGTTTCCAGAAGCAGAGCAAGCCGATGCTATGGAGCGATTGGACAAATGCTTTGAAAATAGTAAGACCAAAATAGGAACTGCATCTCAAGTTTTTAATTTTACATTGAATATATCCAATTACATTTTTACTCAATCACCTTCTTCTTTAATTTAGGAACCTTTGAAAAGGAGACGCTTTGCGCCGACATTGCCACTTACAGTATTTGTGGCACGAAACTTGTCATCGACACGGTAAGTTTAGTCATACATCTCGTTCTCATCAGTAACAGAGACGTTCACATCACCTTTCTTGTTAATACTTTTCGGTTAATTTTTCAGAAATGTTAAGTGACGCAAAGCTGTGATAAATCTGGAGAAGGATGAATTCAAATGTTGCTGCATTTCTGGCTTTAATATTTGCTGATTTAGAGTCCCGTTACAAAGTCCTATTATATGCCCCGTTAAGTTTCTATTAAGACGTGTAGTGAAATTTATATGCTCGTAGTTCGACCAAGAAAATAAATATTATATGCTGATAACAGATATATGCAACACTGAGTTTGGCGATCGAGATTCTTTTACATAAATCCACTACTGCGCGTCTGGTGGAGATATTCATAGGCAAAAAAACATGATAACCATTTCACATCAGAACTGACACAATAGGCTTGGAATATGGAGTACACATGTATAGAATATTGATAACCACACTCACTAGGTATAGGAACCTTTATTATGCATGTGCAAATACAGGAAGAATTTCATGCTTGTCATTTCTGTCAATATTATACTTGGGCAATGTTTAACTTCCAAAAACTGCATAATATAATATTGCGTTTTAGGTGGAACTAAAACGAAGCGAAGTAGGAAGTTCTCATAAGTATCTTGTGACCTACATAAATTATTTGAGATTTTGAAGGGTTATAGTGGCTTCTGTGGTGTAGTTAGTATATGGTCCATGTAAGAGCATACAATAGTACTTAAGGTACACATTCGTCTTTACTCTTTACCTGCCGCCACATCATCCGTCTCGCTGCCTCAATTTCAGAAAGACGCCAGTTGGATTAATCTTCTTTTGGCGATTATTCAAGTACAAATACACATTCACTACCAGCAGAATGATTCAGTTAATGTGAGTCTAAAGTTCATTTTTGCAACAACTAAACCCGCATTTCTACAGCTTTCATGTCAAACTGACATATACATGTGACATGGTCCAGCCCGCTTTCCAGAGGTTTAGGCCTGCGATTTTAACGTATGGAAAGGTTTTGAAGGTTTTACTTACCAGTCTTTTCATCCAAATGTCCAAATTCGACACTTGATCATGATCATGAAGCTAGGTTCCGCAACTTGCATATACACATAATTACTTCAGACCACGTCAAATATGAGGAATCCTTAATGTTCATGTATTAGCGAATTTTATATAGAATTGGAGGATGAATTGAGTAAGCTTCCATAAATAGATCCTTCATGTTTGATTGACTGTGTAACATGATGATGGCATATGAGAGCTGACGAATATATAGCAGCTCTACAAAAAAACTAACTACATTTCAACTACTTCAAGCAAATATTGTCTAATCGTAAACATTATTGGAACATACAAGTCCATATGCGCCTTGTTTGTTGTATAACAAAATTGCGACCATTGTAGACATATTTCAGTTCAGAATTTGCAAGTATGAGACTGTACCTATATCATTTTTACTTGTGTTCATTTTGAAGTCCAGCATTCTTCAAACTGTGCGTGTTCCCAAAAGTTACCCTAAATTGTTACGGGTTCATCTCACACAATAATGGCACTTACCTCAGGACGTGAGCTAACGTCAACCCGACTTCAAGAAGAAATCCGACTTCTCCATCTTAGGTAAAAGTAATTAAAAGTGGGTGGCAATTTCTTCCAGAATAAGCACTCAATCTCTTCAATAATATGCAAATATAATACTGAACAGCCTTCCAGTCAGACCACCATCTCTAAATGAGAACGACGACTACGAGCCGGAACTAGTGGATCTTCTTCGCGCAGTGGAATGTCCAATTTGTCGCTGCATTCCCAATCCCCCGATTTACAATTGTGTCAACGGGCACTTCTCGTGCGGTTCATGTAGACCCCGATTGCCCTCCAACAAATGCGCTTACTGCTCCGCAAATTTCACCCGAATGCGGAATTATCCGCTGGAGAATCTCGTGACAGCTCAAGCCTTCTTCTGTGACTTTCGACGGAGCGGATGCAATCAGAGAAATATGACCATGGCAGATTACGAGGAGCACATGAAAGGATGCTGGTTTCGGTAAGATTTATAAAGTTTGCATAAGGAATTCTTCGTGGATATCTTTCGGTCTTGTTCACTACCTGCTTGCAACCTTTTTTTTGAAGGCCCATATCTACAAGTTCTGAAAAAGGAAACCAAGTGGAAACTGAGCCTGCAAATCAGCTAACATGCCCTCGGTGCAGCCACTCAAATTCCAGAAGAAAAGTGAAATGTTACAATTGCCAAATTAATCTTCGTGTGCCAACACCAATGTGCAGTCGGCCAAATCGTGTGGCGAAAGGTGCTGATGTTGATGAAACTTGTTCCATTGACGGCGACAGTTTATGAGCTAATGAATGGGAAAAAATGAGATTTAGAATCTTGATTATTATTTCTTTGCTATCTTTTTATTTTTCTCCTTTCCTTTTATGTAGCAGTTTATCTTCGTAGGGGGCTACATGCAACTAAAAATTGGTATTTTAACAGTGTGTATTGGTAGTAGCAGTTTATGTAGTAACAGCAATAATGTATACGATTTTTACGCTTGTCACAAGTATATTTGTATTTTTGCAATTTTTTCCATCATCCTCTCATTTCTCACCATTTTTTATATTACAACAGTAATAATATAGCAGTTTTTCACTATCATTTTTCACAGGTTTTTGTGTAGTAAGTATTAAGTTGTGTATGCGTGTATAGTTTTTTATAGTGTAGCAGTAGCAGTTTTACATATTTTATATATTTGTAATAATTATTATAATAACAACAGTGATAATAATGATAATTAGCAGTCTGGCCAGCACGTTACTTAAATCGACGCACTCCAAAATAAAGTCCCAATCACTTCAGAAATTCAAAACTTTTTTCGTAAGTTTTCAAGTGATGGCAATCATAGTATTAAATTTAGTTTTAAAAAGTCATCCCTTTTGCATTCCTTTGCCAGTTTTTTTGCTTTTTGAGAAACAATGCAGCTTTTGACCACTCAGTTCAGACAGACAAAAAAACTCATTCAGGTTTTCACAGACATACTCACATTTCCTCATGCATTGCGCAAATTTGTACATGAAACAATGACATTCTCGCTCTCATTCCATCAATTAGGTTCAGCAGTCAATCGAATTTGAAAAGGATAAATATTTTTTTAGCAAGGAAGATCCCATTGGATTGGATCAAACGACATACTTTTATCCACGTACATAAATAATCACCAGCAGTCGCACGTTTTCAAACAGAAAACTACAACAAAATTTGACTTGGAAATCAAATTAGCAATTTAAAAAAAGAACATAAGAATTAAGTTTCCCAAAAAGAGGAAACAGGACATGAACACACGAAAAAGGCTATATTGTAAGAAAATGAATTGTGAATATGAAAAGTTTTAAAATTCCTTTTTTGTGTCTGCATCTGCATCAGTTTATCAATCAAACATTTTTTGCTGCAAATATTGTCTGCTACATCATTTGCTACCAACTGAAGTTATTGTTTCAAAACTATCACGTGTGAAGTCAATATGAACATCAAATCAATGTTTTTTCTTCATCTTCATCATGTTCACCCTCAGTCTGACTACTCCAATATATTTTTCTCTGTTCATTGGAAAAAGGATATAGACACCTACCAAAAAACTTTTCTTATATCCACATGTTTGGGTTTCTTCTAAAAAGCATAATAATATAGTTCTCGTAAACAAATTAGCAATTATTTAACAACATAAATGTAATGATCATTTTTTTGTAATGAGATAATTTAGTAGTAACAAATACAACTTAAAGAGCAGATATCCGCATCTTCTCCATATCATCACTAACAACAGTAAATACTTATATAGTTTAATATTATATTTTTTTTAGTATAAACGCTTTCCTCTCTCTCGCTCACTCTTTCTCCCTTAATAAAGTACGCACGGATGTAGTATCAAATTGATTCTTTTTTCAGGTAAGAGTAAACGTGTTACAATTAGAAATATACACCAACAAACTTTTTTATATCATGATCATGGTGGAGTTGACAGTGAAATTCACACTTGTAATCTGGACTCGTAATGCAAAATTCATAACTGCGCTATAGATAAAAATCTAACTAAATCATACAACGGTTCTCAGGTACACATTTATGTAGTTTCATAATATATGAATTAAATAGTAGTTTTTTAAAATGTAAATTCCATCATCATACATTCTTTCTATCATCATCAAACATCAACTCGCTTTTCCTTGATTATTTCACTCTCCACAGAGAATTTAAATAGGATTCTGATTTTCCTACACTAATTCAATTAACTTTTTTCTCTCTTGTATATACGCATAATAATTATTTTCCTTCTTTGAGTTTAAATATAGCCATTCCTAATATCTCTTTCAACTAATATAGCATTTTTGTAAAATGTATATATATTTATTTTATATATACTCTTTTCGTCTCACACTTGTCACAGTCACTTTTAAAACAGACCCAATCTGTTAAAGAGTTTTTATGGTATAAAAAACTCTCTACATTATCCACTCTCGTTTACTTTCTCTCTCAATTGAACGGGAAGTTTATTGGTTTTTAATGCGAAAAACAAGTATATTATTTTGTTTTCTTCTTTCGCTTTGCTACTCCTCGGGAGAGAAAAATCACAACTTGTCTTTACTAAACTTTCCCTACAACTTTCACCACCAATTTCTTTCCCTTTAATTTGAATTGATAACGTTACCATCTACCTACTTCCCATACCTAAGAACTCCGCTTTTACCTAAAAAACAAAATAAGCTAAATCGATTCGAAACTTTTTGAGAGTTTTTATCACTACAACTCTCTAAAATAGCTTGTGGTTCGTCTATACAGAATCCATCATCGGTATTAATATTGACATTTTTTGAGTAAAGACTAAAGACTACAAAGCTGTATATTATTAATTATATTCTATAGTTTTTTATAACAGACCTGTCCAAATGATCATTGAATATTCATATATCAGTTTGCATTTAAAAGATTTGAATGCATTCAACTCGTTCCTCGACTAATACATGGCTTTACCACACACCTTTTTTAAGACAAAAACCCATTTATACGCTTTTCCACCCATTCAATTAAACTTTCTAAACTATGCTTTACAAAAAAAACAACGCTTCTGGACAGGCCTGGATAGTAGTATATACTTTATAATGAAATATATGTATGTATATATGACGGTATAGGTAAAAGATTAATTGTTCTGATTTATTTTTTCTGTTTAAATATATTTTTTTCTTTCTAAAGAGTTCCTTAAACCTCCTCTCTTTGACCGTGTCTACGAAGGAGCTGCTTTTTCAGAGAGTGCAGCTCTGCTTCCATCGTATTAACTTTGGCTTGAAGTTCTGCACCAGACTGCAAAATAAAAAGACAAAAAAACAAGGTCGTAAGTAAGATAGAAACGATGAGAGACTAAATTAAATTAACCAGCTTGTACTTGTTTCTCCCTACATTTGCTAAAATCTGTATGAATTTCTAGAGCTAGAGAATATCTGTCAGAATTAAGTTTATTGAATACAAAGGTACATTCTAGAAACGAAGCTATTTGTTCCAACAGTTTTTGCAGAGATGACTCGTCATTACGACACAAAATTGTGATAAATTATAATATAGAAGCAATTTTTGTTTCCATTTTAGGCGTATACCTTGGTTTCCGTAATATTCCTAATTGTTTTCTCTTGTGTTTTACAGATCTGCTCGAGAGATGAGATTCTATGTGCCATTTTGTCTAGCAATCTGATTACACTTTCAGCACCACCTTCCGCTCCCATTCCTCTCAGCACCAGTTTCTTGACTGATTCCAGTTCGAATCCTGTGATTGCTGGAACAAAACGATAGAAAATAGAACAATTATTATTATGTCGTTGACCCCAACGAAATATCCGCTAAACTATCTGTCTTGATATGATTCAGTCCTTACTTGTTTGATCATTGTCCGAGTATTGGATAAACGGCAGTCTCTTCTTCGTTGGCAAACAAGACGGCGCCTCAAAGAGACTGAGGGCCGACGTCGGCGATATCATCGGTGTCGGACTGTTGTACCGGATCTTCTTTATCACCACATGATCATCAAAATCCTTGCCAGTGTCATCACTTGCCTCCTAAAGAAAGACACGCAACGGGAGGAACATTAGACCCATGTCATTTACATTTTTATATCTTTATTATTATAAAAAATCTCTAAAAGTGTGCATTTCCATTGCTCTGCTGGATAATACCACCAAACCAAAAACTGCATTTGAGTCATTTTTACAACAATGCGCCTACAGTAAAAGCTGAAAAGTTTCAACACATCTTCTCAGAAAGCATTCCAACTTAATTGCATGAAATATGCTCAAGCAACCAGCGACGGTAAAAACGTGAAGAGTTTTTCATAAAAAAATCTGTCATAAAACGTTAAAACCACCTTTACGTCTTCCTTTCTGCTTTCCACGCAGTCATAATCATAACCCCCTCCTTCTCTGTAAGTAAAACATCCTTGCAATTCGATGCAGCCACGAATAATTTACGAAATGAAAAACAGCTAATTCGATGCATCTTTCATCTCTCGTCAAGTGCACGACACAGTTGCAATTGAAGCCGCCATATATCATAAAACCACGCTGAAGAAACGCCAACAAAACGGAAATGTGATGGCGAAGCGAAGCTCATAAAATATTTAACTACTTATAATTTTTCTCTGTGTACTCAACATGCATTTCAGCAGCTGAAATGTTGGAAGTAATAAAAAAATGTGCTAAACACAATTCTCATAAACTCTTTTTCCTCCGTCCTTTAAGCTTGCTAGAATCCAAGGACCTTTTTCACAGACTATAAAAAATCTCCCCTGACTGTTCAACACAGACAGAGCATTTTTTTCGTTAGCTGTGCCAACAATCATTTACTGCAACCATGCATTATCGTTGTGGTTTGAAGATGCATTTTTACAACAATAGACACCAATATTCTCATCTTTCTTGAAGCAACATCCTCCGGCAGAAAATTTAGACGATGTAGAGGATATACTCGAGCAAATTAAAGGAGGAAAAAAGGCAGACACACATTATGAAATAATAAGATGATGCATTTCGTACACTTCGTCATCCTTCCTTTGCCGGCTTCGACTGCAATTAAATTTAAGCCAATTTCCTTGATTAGGGCTGTTTTCGTGTGTCTCAGCTCCTCATAAAAAAGGGAAGGGAATGACCTCGACGATCACTCCTAAATAAACTATTATGGCGACACTGCAATGCAATATACTGTCTGAAATGCATCCTGCAATATGCCAAAGAGACTGAGATGAATAGATGAATGTGGAAAGGAAATTAGCAGACTTTGAGTCTGTCATTTACGTCATTTTTTATATGTATGATGTGGTACGATACTATCCTTGCCGGGGGCCGATATCTGCAACTTGCATTCGTGTACATATGGTTTGGTATACGTGGCATTGTCAACGAAATTTTTGTTAGACAGAGACGGATATACCATAACCGTGACAGTATCATTAAACTACCATCATCACGCCAGTCTAAAAACAAGACGAAACTTTCAATTTTTATAGAGTGGCTTATAGAGTTTTTCACATGATTTTATCACCAGAGAATCTCGAGCGTTTTATGCCAGCGTAGCTCATGATAAATTTCCAAATCATTAATCACCGCGGACATTAAAAGGGTTAGGAATTAGCGAACCGAGAAGCTGGTATTATCGGGAAAATCCTTTCTCAAGGAGAAAAGTTCCTTTTTGGTAAAATGAGCCAAGCTTAAAAAGTCATTAAGAGCTTTTTTGGATTCGGATCCATATATATGTTTTATGTGCCATTATTGTACCGCACAGGTCATTATTACAAGTCGGATTTGGCAATTAAAATTGAAAGAACTACTGCTGCAAGGCAGTAAAAAGAGACGGAGAACATTGCCAACTGTAGGCTTCAAATGAGCAAATCATTTCTGCGAAAATTGCAAGAATCCGAGAATTATTGAAAATCTGCACAGAGAATCTTTTGCTTGTAGCACTTTGCGGCTTTGACGATAAAAGTTTTTAGGGGATTTTGGGAAAGACAATTTAATGTGGCAAACATTAAAAGGGGCATTCCTTCGCAAATTGCAATTGTACGCAGAAAATGCTATTATTACCAGTGTGAACTTGTCTGACTAAAATCTCAGGTTGCAAGTCAATCCGAACTTAAGTTGTAAATCATTTTTTTCTTATCCGTGGAAAACATCAGAGAAGATGTTCAGAGCTGGAAAGTTGCCGGTTTATACCAACATGTACGCTCAAAACTCGAGAACCGCATTTTATGCAATGATTCTGATGAAATGATTAAAACTTTGATTCCAATCGTAATTAAAGTAGCAAATCGTTACGCCACCCTAAGGCGGTTGTGATTAAAATCTTCACGGATTATAACTGATCTAGACTGCTGTGAACAGAAAGAGTCATAATGTTGTGAAAACGTTTCGTAATATGAGTACACAACTATATTACAGGAGCGCTATATCTGCAAATTGTATAACACATTGGAAATCATGAATTGAAATACAAAATTAACACGTGTTCGTATACCGGTGTGAATCCAAACTATAAAAAAGTGTGCAATAAAAGATAAATTAAAGAAAGGGAGAAGTTGCTGAATTCAACTTAATTAGCAATTAGCTCTCCTTGTGAGTTTATGTATACCGGCCGGTGCGGTTGTCAGATACTTGAATGAATGAATTGGGTGCAGTCTACATCAAAACCGTTTTCTTTGAACTGAATTCATTTTGCATTGAGAGAGTCACAAAAGAAAGTACACCTAATACTGATGAACGCAATTATGATTGTCAAAAACTAACAATGTACAAATCCCGAAGGGACGCTCACAAAGTCTGCTACAACTCCCAAGCCCAATTCATAAAGGAACTTTAAGTACTCAATTTCGTGGAAAATTCAGTGGAGGCTTCCGTCTGGAATGCTTCCTCTCACACAGGAAATCCCTACCCAAAACCCCTGTAGCAATAGATGTACACAACTGCACGCTTCGGAAACGTCCCTGTTCCCATTTACAGTTCATCTGAAGAGGAAGAGCTCTCTTGTGAGTCTCAAGGTTGTTGAGGGAATGTGCAAAAGCCTCTCGCGAAAATATTTGACTCGTTCAAAGACTTTTCGCTCTACATTCAGCAGAATGCTTATACAACTGTTCATTTGTGTGCATTCTGGCAATTTATAATATTTTTTTGTAAAGGTGGGCTCTGGAACAATTTGTAATAAAAAGGATTGCTAACGACAGAATATTACACTACACATGTTATTTTTATGAGAGAGAGAGAGAAACTAACTCATTCGGAGAAATGGAGTGCATGGTACGTGCACAACCAAGTCTGTAAATATTTTTATGCCTTTTACTCACACAACCTTTTCCTTTTACATGACAAAAGAAATTTTTGTATTCACGCTGTCAAAGGATTTATCAAAATAATTCAATTCCAAAAGAAAAACTGATATCCTGAGAGCCGAAAGCCATTTTGGATTTAATCATCGCGAGAATGCACGTTTTCAAGGCAGGAGACATTCATTCCCGTACATTTTCTCAACTTCAAATATTCATACTTTTCTGCTGTTGAAAATGTGCAACGTCATCATCGCATCACGAACACAAATGTGTGTATACGTGTGTTCTGTCAGTCTCCTCGTTAAAAGTCAAAACTCAAGGCTGAAAACCTGAAGAGAAACTGATTGTGCTTGTGAGCTGGAGAAGAATGTGTGTGGATGGATGAATCGCACTTTTCTTCCAAAACATGAGCTTGTGAGACGACGGATGACTTCACGTCTTATCTATTTCACATCATCAGCTCAACCTGTCATTCATGCCAGTGCTATACACACCACCAACGATCAGCTTCAAAACTTGAATTTGAATTGAATGTTTGGAGGAAGAATGGAATAGAAAAAAATAAAAATATATGTATGCACAATCCGCTTCCATCTAGATAAAGCATTGATGCGAGAAAAAATGCGCTGAATGGAAGGATGTGAACGAACAAAAACATTTCTACAGAATTTTGGCTTGCTTCAATATCGGAAATGGATTTGAGTCGAGATACGAAATCTTCCCCGCTCACATCATGTATCATAATCCCACCAACAAAGTAAATCCGCATTTTTATTGGAAAAACATGGAATTCTGAAGATGTTGAGTATTAATTTGCGCTAAGTACCCACCTTAGTTAGAATGTATGCATAACGTTTTGTAACATTTAACTGCATTTTGACTTGGATTGTAAAAGATGGAATATCACAACGAAGCCTTTTAGTAGTTACACGTCACCTTCCATTTGAACTGTCATTCTCGTTCGCTATTTACTACACGCTGGCCCATCAAAAGTGAATGTGACTTACAATTGTATTCACTAAATCACACGTCTCTCTCCAAATTCATTTATCGAGAATGCAATCTTCTTGCAAGGAGCACAATAATGGAGCTCTCAACCTTCTCTGAGGTCAACGTGTTAAATGACATTTGAGAACTAAAACACAATCTGCAACTTCTCCGTCTACCTTACAGTGTTTGGCATTGTCTCGTTACCTTCTAAAATGCAGACAAGCACGATTGAATAGGTATTCGCGAAGAAATCCAATTCACAAGTTGGCAGCTGTACAGCGAAGCAAAAGGCATATATCAAATCACTTTCCAAAATCACACGTAAACGAATCATTGCAAATTTTTAACCTTTTGACATTCGGTAAAAAAATAGAATGTATAATCCATCATAAACTTGTGTGCAATTGATGTGGTGCGGTGGTATGAGCGCACATTGATGTTTGTGAGTGAGTAAATATCAGTTACACCGTTACTAGTTGAAGTTTCATAGTTCACACCTAAATACCCCAAAAGCTTGGGATACTTTTGAGCCGACTATGGGTGGCTTGTTGTTGATGCGGTTACTTTGATGTTGGAAATTATGATTGTGGTATACGTGTATCTGTATACACTTAAAAGGAAACCGTGAACGATTACTATTACCATGAATAATTCTTCAATATCCCAATCATGCCGTACTTACAAATCAACACTTTTGCAAGGAAGCAGTACTGAATCTACATTAAATTTTGATGTTTGGTGTAGGGATAAAGCCTGCAAGAAGACGTCGCCGTCGCGAAAGTGTCAAAATTACAAACAATATTCATCTTGAAATTGCATAAACATCCGGTCTGTCGCCATATCCAAAATTTCCTTTGGAATTTGAATCAGCCTATGTGTATGTGCCTATTATATAGACGAAAGACATGACAATTTGCATTTGGCAACTACGACTTTGAGAAAATGTCTCTACAAATTTACTTGATGCGAGTGTGCTATGTAGTGCACGTGGCGAAAAGTAGGTAAAAATGGGTTCATACGTCAACGTCTCATAAATCGCATCGTAATAATATCGCATAAATGCCATAATGGAATATATAAGATGTTTTTGAATGGTTTGTTTGCAACACATGTGCCCCGTGCCCCCATTCATAGAACCAAAGCTCCATTACAAAAATTGGTTCAGCAGGAAAACCAGCGAGATTTTTATTAGATTGAAATTGAAACTGTATCCCATTCACGACTAACCGCACTCATTGCGTAATATGTTCATTCAGATTTCGCACCATTCTGGAGAATTCTGGTCTGGTCCCAAACCACAAAACGACAAATATTGGAAATTGTGGTCGCAATGTGAGCTAAGGTGTTACAAAATCTATACTTCGTCTAATGTAACCAGCTTTCCCCGTCTTTTTCGACGTACTTCATTAGTGTAAACTGAAAGCTCATCTCTTGAGTCGGCCATGCATGATTGCAGTACGAGAACCTTTGCGTGCGTGCGAACTTTGTCAAAATAATTTAGATCCCTGGTATCATTCACAAAACAAGTGACCCAACTCCAGAGGATATTTAGTATTTACCACGTGGGAAATATTGATAGTTACGTGGGCCGTTAATGTATGCCCTACATGCACAAGTGTGCTCTACTGCCGTGCTTAACTTTCTTTCGTCGCATGTGCCGATGAAATCGCTGGCTAATGGAAAACTCTCGTTATCATCTTAATGGCTATAGGCTAAACTTAAGTCGCATAAATATCTTAATTAGTTATGATTGTTCGGCATTTTTACGTCGTTCCGCCGTCCACCATGACTTTGTGTCTGCCCGTTTTTATGACCAGGCGAGTCGTAATCCCCTCGGCTAGTCAGTTCGTGTATTTCATAAGGAAAGGAACGAAACGTGTGGGCGGAAAAAATATGATATTTTTTGTCCAAGCACCCGGAATCCGGAAAATCAATAAAGTTTTTCCTTTTCACAGGAAAGAAGCCGGCTGAACACGCTACACCAGATTACGCAACACAATAACAAAAGTACAGTCGTCCCGCTCCCTCCAGCATTTAAGGATAGTGACATGGCGTACTGGTCTGGTTTGGAAAGGAAATGGTATGAGTACCGATAGGAACCGGGAGTGAACGACCAACCACATGTACCTACTCATTTTAGAGGTCGAACATTCGACTTTGCTCTCTCAGTGGAAGGAGAGTGAGGACACGACTCAACCAACACTCCATGGGATTCTCTGCGAGCGCCAACGAGACGCTTGTAGACTATTTAACTTTCACTCATCCTTCGAATTCCTGTCAGTACGTGTTTTGATGGAACAGTGGAGAGTTGAAGTGGTACAAAGTATGTGACTGGCTACAGAAAAGTTAGAAATATTCCATGAAATGAAGTACAAAAGCGTTTCCTTGATGTTTCTCCTCCAAACCGGTTTCAAACTGGAAAAGCAAAGAGCAAATATGCGCTGATTTTGCAACAGGATATGTTTGCTAGCTTTAGTTGTTTTTGCTCAAAACAAAAATATAATTGGATACGGGTTTACTTATGAGATGGATGTTGGAACATCCAACAAGGTAACAAGGAGTTTATTTTGTATCTCATGCTATTTTCTATCATTACATTAGAGAAACTGGAAACTTCGAAATATTAAAAAAAGGGAAACTTGTTGTTGCTAACAAGCAGTATATATACTTCATTCAATGATATGTAGTTTGCAAACTCAATCAAAGAAGACTCTGTAGAAGGAAGGGTGAGTCGATTTTTGAAAGTTACTCAAGTGTGCTATCATTCCCAGAATAATTGACTCATGCTAGCTTTTATTTCATTAGATGCGTACAAAATTTTATTTGAGCGCTCTCGAGAGGAATGAAACTAGTTAGTGGGTTGTGATTGTCACATTAAGTGGAATGATGATATGGAATATGGATATAGGTGCTTCTGCTTTTCACGTGATTCGTCCAGGTAGAAATGATCCATATAATAATGTGTATAAAAGGTAACACAATATGGATTCTTGTTACATGCTAATGGTGTACATGATCCTTACACGTGTCCTCTCTAAACAAGTTCTATGTATCATTCACAATTCTTGTCATTAAATACTTTCGCTGAGGCTCAGTTGCTGAAGACGACCAACTTTCAACTTTGACATTCATTCCATGAATACGTGCTTCAACTATCCTGGCAAAGATTTTGCACTTGGGTATCCAGTGCAATCAAATACAAATGGATGAATTCTTGTGCGTTAATTTGCGTCATTTCATTTCCAAACATGCATCTAAATTTATGCAATTCATTACAGTAACTCGAAACGTTGAAGTTGACCTTACATTCAAAAAGTGACACAATTATCTTATTTCTCAAAATATATGTATGTACACTTGTAATTCGACACGCTTTTCTTGCGGATGACACTATCTACATGATCACACTATTTTCAGAAAAGTAATCCCACTCCCAGTACGCATCAAAGGAAATCCTCACGATTCCCTCATCTTAACCAACTAAATTAAACTTGTCAAGCAACTTTTTTTGCTTTGACTTGTTCATGAAGACGAGAGAAGTGAAAGTGAAACCCATTTCCTGAGAAAGTCATCATGACGGAGAGTGACATGACATAACCATCAAAACACCACACGAGCATAGATATCAGCACTTGTTCTTCTTTGTAGAAAAAACTATACTTCCGTATTTCGTTTTTACCCCTTTCCCTTCTTGTACCCACTTTGTCACGTCACGACGTACACTATCACATATGCAGCGCTTGTCTCAAAGAACATGATTGATTACGAAGGTGATGGATATTGCATTTAAAAAAGCAATACCGTATCATTTCACAAAAGAGGCGAGAGGTGCATGTTTTTTCCAGTCTTTCTTTCAATGAATGTCAAATGGAAAAGTACAATAACTCCTGAAGTTAATATCACGAACAAAAGTTGAAAGTTTTCCAACAACAAAAGAAATTTCAGATGAGCAGAACGAGATATCATTCCGGGAAAGGTTCGGTATATGTCATAAAAGGCTAGACTGGGAAATGAAAAAAAGCTTCGTGTTTTACTCAGTAGTCAGTACCACTGTCACTATTATTTCTTGGCTCCAGCGAGTGCAAAGATATGAGAAGACGATGAGTCTTTGACATGGGGATGATTGATGGTGATGGATCCGCCAACGAAGATAGGTAGTATATAAAAATATATGTATGCATACCTACTTGAAAAGATGAACGACGTACCACTTCAATGTGCAAACATGCTTAAATACATACTTTTTTGTCAGGGTTTTTCTTTCTTCCTTATCTTTATCAACTCAGCCGGAAAATTTGAGAGAGAATGAGAGAGACATGATTTTAAAACAAACAAAACTTTCATTTCCGCTTGGTGGTATTCCCCCAAAGGAAATGAAAGCTTTTCCAAAAATCTCTGCAACTCATCTGACGATGAGATGAGGAGCTGAACATGGTTGTTCCACAAGAAGTCATTAAAGCCAGATGATACGTCATCAACATTTTACCCTAATTGCTTAAGCCATGCCATCTGACATTTCAGGTTGCGAGTTGCGACACTACGTACGTGGTGATACGCAGTACAAAAAAGTATACATATCTTTGCATCACAACTCGACGTGTAACCAGAATAGTTTAAAACATGTAGACTTGCCTGTGTAAAATGGTATTTATTGATGAAAGTGCCTTTCCAAAATCCAGGAAGCCACAAATACTTCATTGCATATCGCTCATACTCATTCATTTTCATTCTCTGACCCCATGTGAACTGAAAACTTTCATTGGGGACACCTATTGTGTTTCCAAAAGTGGAAAATTAGGGCGAATAGAAGCCTTTTCATACTTACTGAACATTAAACATATGCAGCTGATTGCAGCAGGCAGTCTGATTCATATCACACCACCACCATCATCATCCTCCTAAAAACAAAGAAGCAATTTCCATTTCAAAGTGAAAATTCCTTGCCACGTTGAAGTTAACAGAATATCTATCTTTTGCTTGATGCAGTTTTCAAGTCCTCTCCCCGAGGAATGAAACCAACAACCCGCGCCTATAATTTTCAGACGAGGTCAAATTGAAGGAGAAAGATGTACTCTTGTGAATCCGAGGACAGGGAACCATGTACTCGTCTGAAAATTGGATGTAATGTAAGTGCATACGCTACATTAGCAAAATAATGACTAGTCGACTGCCGTCTGTATTGCAACTATAAAGAAAAAACCTACACTTGGATGCACACCACAGCGTCAAATGAAAGTGGAGAGAAAGAGAGTTGGGTCTGTCGGTGAAAGTATTGCAAAACTTGTAGAGCTGCAGGACATGTTGACCTACTTTTCGAGAGTAGCAGCATCATCATGTGTTCATCTGCAAATAATGGAACGTCCTTTCCTCTGGATACAAAGTGTATAAAAAGGAGAAATCCTGTACCTATCTTCCAGCCCGTTTTTGGAAGGAAGAAATGTAGAACAAGGAAAGAAGCTTGGGAGTTTTGGAGTAAGCTCCTTCGTGCATGAAAGGAATGACTTTGAGTTGGGTACGCTTGTGCTACGCCCACGGTTTAAAATTCCTCGTCTTCACACTTTCACTGAAAGGTACTTTCACCTTGGGTTAGGAAGACAGCGTTAGTGTTGAGGAGAGTGCAGCAATTTTTTGCACATGAAAGGAACGAGAACTGACAGCAAAAATGTTTCTAGTCGATGTACTTTCTGGAGGATGGCTTCCTTCAAAGGGAATTTTTTTATCAAATAAGGAAACTGCAAGAAACCCTTTCCATTCCTCGAAAAATGAATAGCAAATGAGAAGGGAACCATTGGGACTAGGAAAAATAACTTTCCTTTTTTCCCTGTGGTTTTCTACTTCGCTTATATCATTGCTTAAAATTCTATAACCCTTAATCAAGCGCACCTGCTGCAAATGAATATAGGAGCTTGCATGAGAGAATAAAAAAATCCAACAACGAGGATAAAATGCGGTCAGCCAAATGGTATTTCTTCCAAACCGAAAACCGAACACGTACGAAAGTGCCAAGTGTCGCCCTTGTCCATTTTAAATTGGATGTTTAAGACACGTGCATTATTTTCGCGATCGATTTATCATCGAAAATGAAAAGGCATCAATTTAATAATTTTGAATGCACGAATATATAGCGTTGAAGATGTTGCTTTCCAGGCCAAATTATCAGACGAAGTCAAATTATTTATATTTCTTCTGAAATAATACCTTTGACGATTTTATGTCAAAACAACCTGCCATTTTCCCAACATATATGTGTCGGAGAAGTCTCTTTAAACTAGAATTAGTACGCCAAAACCGCATATTCTTCAACTTCTAAGCATTCGGTCTAAATCTTGAATGTGATTTTAGGTACACCTTAAAATACAACGCATATGGGTAGTTTAAAGAGCGACCTGAAACCGGTCTTTTGAACACTTCTATATCGTAAATTCATAGTACTTTTATGGGATGCCTCTTGCTATAAATTGCCATTCTTGTTTGGTCCAATTACACTTGATTACCATAAGCAAAAATGCTCGTGCACATGTATATACTTAATGTTGATTCGACATATAAAAATGCACTTCATTTGGCGGACATGCATTTCTTAGATCAAATTTAAGCATTTTGGGACTAACGCATACACAATTCTTCATTTGAGGCTAGATTGGTTCAATAGCGCAGTCGCTACTCTAGTTTTCATCTGACTAAAGAAGGATAATTTTGATGCATGAAAATCTCTCTCGTTGATGACTGACTGTAATTAGAAATTGACTGCTTCAAATTCAAGTCAGGATACAAAGCGCAATAAAATAGTTTTTGAGTGAATTGAACACTCTCGCGGCTCTTTATTTCAACCGAAAATCAGTAGGATTGGAAGGAGGAAAAGCATCTCAGGTTTGCAGGAGATTTTTTGGTATTGTAAAAACCAACTTTATTACTTGAATTGAGTTCTCGTCTCCTCTTTCCGACCAGAAAGAGAGAAACAGGTGCGGAGGACGGGTTTGATAGCCGGACGGAACAAACTGTAATCCACTCCAGGAGCAGAAAAACAATGCTCTTTTTTACTAAAACTTGACTCATACTATATAAACTTAGCAGAAAGGTGTAAAATTCGTATGGAAAGACTGAAAACTATCGTAAAACAGGAAATATTTTTAGTGTTAGGCATGAAATTAAAAGAGCACTTAACTTCACAACTGATACCGATTTTTTTCAGAATAGCAATAATAAAACGGAATACCATACATGTAGCATTAACGGAAGTATGGTTTGTAACTCAGCCGACTCGACTCGATCGCTTCATCGCTTGACTGTGACCACGATAAAGATTTACACTTTTAAAATCAGTTGTGGTTTCTGTAAAATGTAAATTGCATTTCGTTGACGCAATTAACTTTGTGCATGTTAAGTTCATGATATGCTGACGTCTTTATGGTTATTGCCACTTAACTCACAGCAATTTTTTTCAGGTTTTATTGTTACGTCAATCAAAGAAGCCCTTTCCCAAATCTCATATCCTCCAGAATTATTATTTTACCATCATACTCAAGCCAGATGAACATAAAACATGATTTTATGAGCAAGAGGTAGTTAACCCAATTTCTAAAGAGAATGACGATAGGTTTCATAGGATGACAAAAAGCGATGATCAATTTCTATCTACCGAGTATGGTATGATGCAGTATAACTTCACGGCGTTTCTAATGAATTTGGAAAATATGAAATTTTACTTTTATAAGGACTGCCCACTCCACACTCTCAATTTCCGCTTTTAAGTATGAGAAAAAGATCTAGCTTACGAAATAAGTACACATTCAGACATCAAGTTACTGACACCAAAGAGACCGAAAGTCTATGGGAGTGACAACTCTATTAGTGCACACATGAAAGTGCACGTTCCAACTTCGTGTCAACCACTCTGCCAGAGAAAATGCCTGGATAGATGAAGTGGGATGACTATAATGAGAGAGGAAATTGGAGGCTTCCTCCGCGAAAAATACTGGATGATACTGGAATCTGTCTTTCCTGACGAGTTCTTTCCAACGCAAAACTTTTCCATTGCTTCGTTTAATACGACACTGCAAAAGGAAACAACACCTGAAATAGCACCTATCACCCTCTTATTTGGCACTTGTACCGTAGAGATTTTAATGAAACTCTCGTAAGAGAAAAGGTACGCTTTCCCTCGAAATTTGTATGACATAAATATTCCTTTAACGAGCACTAGCAAACGAACGATATGAAAGCGGAAAGAGCTGACATAAATCCTGTTCAACACGAGCTCAGAGAGAAGTTGAGTATAAATGCACAAAGGATCTGTCAAAACTACATTTCTTTTGACTGATTCCTGGAGAGCTTCTTTTATAAAAATCATCAGATGAAATCGTGATACAATTCTAATGAAACTTTCTCCTGACTCCTGGCGCTCTGATACCTGATCAACAACAAAAGCACAAAATACTAAAACATTATTTATATATTCACAGAGAAAGCAAGCCTTTACGGATGGATAATTGGATACTAAATAATTGCTCATTATTGTGATTTCCAATTATAGCAATGGTATAGTCCTTGAACTATACAACGACTTTTAGAGATATTGGAGGAACACATAAAAACAGTTAACACCCGAGCACACAGAACTTTTAGAGATTTCATTGTTCATTTTAAAGCTCATTTCTCAAGGATGTTCTTCTTACCTTTCTTTTATGCTCGAACTTCCCTTTGAAGTCCGCCAATGATTTTTCATTCCTCTCAGGCTCTTCCTGATCCCTGGAAAGCAAGAGGTAGTGACGCCAGTTGGCTGAGTCGAATCCCCAGTGACAAGTTCGGTTCTCTTGTCGTCGGTGAGAGTGGGCGACAAACCGAATGGGTGAGAACAAACCGTGACATTCCACACATCTGAAAAACGAAACAAAAGTAAATAGTTGAAAAAAGTCTTCAATACAATTTCCAGTTGCCGTTAGTTGAAGGCCAACTACAACCCACCAAAAACAAAAATATTTTTGTTTATTTGCGGGATTTGCCAATGTCATGTTGTTTACGTTGTACTATTTCAAGCAGTTTATCGAAACTTCACTCTTTTTCCTTTGCCACCTGAACCCATTAAAACCCAAATACTTCAAACAGTGCAGTTGTTTTTATTATGCGGTGCAATGAAACTATGTGAGACAAGTCATTAGGTATCATGAAACCTATAATCACTAACACGATCAATAATTTATGCCTAAAAAGCGTACCAAGTTACAAGTTTTCTGATAAAAAGTTCACAAACCGCCGACTAACCGGATTCTCAATAAATGTATTTTCTCCTAAAAAAGTACGGCGTAGTTTTTTATGCAAATGGAACTGGTTCTTTGTGACATTTCTTCACATTTAGCTATTCCTGGCAGGGCATAATGAACGAAGTTGCAGATTTTTGGGGGTGAAATGATGGCTCCATGATGACACCAACTACTTCGTGTAAAACCACAATATTATCGAGGATCTCGGAAAGCGATTGGACAAACTATCAAAATCACCACAGGGCAGCGTAAAATGCCAATGACATAAAAATCCCTACGTACATATAGACCGGTCCCGGTCGGTTATGGATATTTTTGGGGAATCTTCTACATTTAGTATAACGTGTTTCAATTCACATAAAACATGGCAAAATATGGGAGTACACGCACGTCTGTATTAGCCTTTCGTTGAAAATGGCAAACGATTTAGCTTTATCAGAGCGAGAAGCATGAGCTCTGGCATGTCATCAAATGAAACAATGGGATTATGACAAATCACTTGTCCATTTATGGAAGTTCATCTTCGTCGTGTCTTCAAGCACAAGCTATCGAGTTAAAAAAGTAGGAGCACTTTTTTGGTCGGAACAACAGAACCCCGTAAGGGATTCTGCAAATCGTATATTGTTCACATTAGAAAAATTACCTCAAGTCAAAAGAATTGTTATTCGAATCAATTTTTGCTTATGAGCAAAGCAAGTCATAGACGGACTTGTGACAGGAATGGATGCATTTATTAGGAAAAGTTTTCATTCGACAAATTCGAGAGATGAAAGCTATTTGGTATGCAAAATGAAAGGGACATATTATTATTTTTCTCTGTCTTGAATTAATACAGATTGCAAAGTTGTGCTCAATTGGTGGCGGCGATGGTGGTGGTTGTGTGGACCACCTCAAATAGTTTGTAGCATATTATCCCAAGTCAATATCATTTATCTTACTGGCAACGAGTTCCTTTTCCTGACAGGAGTTGAGTTGATGTCGACATCTGAAGCAATTTATGCGACAAATGTATTGTTTAAAAGAATTAGTTTGAACTTTCTGAATACGACAGGGACAACGTACATAAATCTCGAGTTTCGTTTGCAGTGTGCACACAAAAAGATATATTGCTTTTGTTCAATTATCAAATTATTGAGCGAAAGAAGTCTGTAGGTAGGGATATATGCAATGCACGCAAAAAGCAAACTTTAGAGCCAATGCACTTTGCATTATTTTTTTGCTTGTATGTTAATTCTTTCTTTCAGTTCAGTGTTCTGCTGTTCTCTCTCCTTCGCAAGTGCATCATCGACCTCCTGCTAACAGCAGAGAGCGAGATGCAGAAGATATAT
Organism: Heteromurus nitidus; assembly: GCA_034687055.1. Taxonomy (NCBI): domain Eukaryota; kingdom Metazoa; phylum Arthropoda; class Collembola; order Entomobryomorpha; family Entomobryidae; genus Heteromurus; species Heteromurus nitidus. The sequence goes on along the minus strand of JAQFZW010000089.1, from coordinate 80,554 downwards.
CATATTATTCAAGCAAATATTTGCTCTCTTTTCCACATTCTCATTTGCATTTACAACTGTCATTTTGTGTAAACTATGCCTACTCGCATTTTGTTAACCTTGCGTGCTCTTTATGCACAGGGAAATTGCAAATGGCCAATGCCAGAAGAAATGCTCTCGCGAATTGTTAGAAGAGCCTGCGACTTGTAATGACTTTCCCGTAAGCAGAAACTATGCGCATTTTAAAGTCGTTCTCTCCGAGAATCTTTTATATCTTAGAGCAATGACTAAGATATGTATTTCAGTAAATACGTTTAAATCCCCGCAATTACAAATATAGATGTTTATTAAGAGAAAGAGAGACGACCAAATCGTACGGGATCCCATGAAATCACATGAAAAACAATAACGCAAAAATTTCTTGTGACACGATGAAGTCAATATGACGTCAAGTTCGTAAGGTTTCATAGGCCAGATTGACCGAACACCTTTTGTTTGACATTAACCTTGAATGCACGCTGTTTCTGGATCACAATCTCTTCCAGAGCTGTAGCAATTCAGCTACTGTGCACAGTGCAGCTTATTACAATGGAAAAAGTAGTTCGTTCGTCCTATTCATCAGATTTGAGGTTTAGATAAGTAATTGTATCTTGCAGCAGGCAATATAAAAATTCCAAGAATTTTCACATTTCACAAACATTCTAATTTTCCCTTTTAGCTGTCATGTGTTTGAGCTTGTGGATGACATTAGTTGACCTAACAAAACTCGAAATCTGGGAGATGTAAGGTACTTTTATATATTTAAATAGTTCAAAGTTGGAATGGATGTAAACTATCTTGTTAAATCCTAATTTACTCTTTTCTCAAGGGAAAGTTCTGTAGTAAATCAACGCAAGGACCACCTTCACCAGACCCAGACGAGTAAAAAATGTGAAAATATATCTGCCCAACCAACCTACTTAAGTTCAGGGCCACGTCTAAAATGCCATTTCAACATCTTTACGGTTCTAAGGTTGAACCTGAACATGTCCAGCCTCTGACATCAACATGCGCACAATTTAACTGAATTACAATAGCATACGTCCGGATTTTAATTAGAAATTCGTGACACATCTCCACATTATTTTATTACATAGAGACTCACAGACTCATCATTGCAAAATCTTTAGAAAAAAACTAGCCTGCATTTGAAGAAGTAACCAAACAAACCAGCTCACACATTAGCCATAAATTACTCTCGCAAGTCCCTGCCTCCTGCTGTTCCCGAATTGTAATGAACTGCTCTGCTTGGCTAAAATGCTAAATCCCATCCATATCCCAACAAGCTGGGGCTGTGCACTTCAAAAAAAAACTCGTGTTCTTTATGTTTCAAGTTGTTACCCTACACGATTTGGGTTTGGCGTACATGATTACGCCTATCAAAAGTACCTCCTCTCTTCGGAAAATGCAATTAGTTTTAATTATCATCCACACGTCTCGTCACAGATTTTCTTTGCAAAAGCAGAGCTGTCTTCTCCTCTCAGAGCTCCTTTTGATGATGAAGTAATTAAAAGCTCGGGAGCTTTTGATAATAACACTGAGCGAGATGAGATGCATAGACAATTCGTTCAACAAGATTGGGAACGTGTGTGTGTAATCAACGAAATGATCAGGGATGCACACATCTTCTTTCATAATTAGTCGACGGAATTGGTCCACTTACTCAATGCAGAGAGCATCCGGCTTGTCGTAGAGATGTGGCACCACCACCCCCTTGCACTTGCCGAAGCATTCGTGGTAGACCCGGAAACAGTTGGCTGTCCTCCCATCCTTCCCCCTTCCTGTTGCGAGTGACCCACCGAGAAGTGATTTCGGAGGGTTGCGATGAAGAAGAGAATTGACTAGTCGCTCCGCATCTGTTTTTGTGATTAGACCACAAGAGTGGGCATTCAAGGGGATGACTCCGGTCACCTTTAATACCTCCAGTTGATCCGATGAGCATCGTGAACAGAAGATCTGAAGCTCGTCGCAAACCTATTTTGAATGAAACAAAAACAAGAGTTTATTAATGATCAATAATCCATTTTACATTTGTATTCGCTCATCATCCCTTTTTCTTAGTAAATCAGTCTTTCCTTTGGATATTACAAAATCATTAAACTTTCGATGCATATGCATAAAAGAACGTATACTAACGATGTAACCGCAACCCAACCAGCCATATGATATTACACTCTTATTTGTCATGCAGCTGCTTTCAGTAGCAGCGTATCGGTCTCTTCCCCATTAAATTGGCAACCCGTACTAGTACAATACTGTACACTGTACCACCATTCGTGAACCGACTACGCCGATGTGAAGTATGCAGAAATGCCTCCATGCCATTTGCAGTTTACACTCGTGGTTCCTCCATTCCAACCCTTGTGTCTGGCATTTCAATCCAATATTTTTAAGCACACGGTCACAAGCTTGACTTTTTTATACAGTGAACCATCAAAACAAGAACATTTAGGTATATTTGTGCATGTGAGAGGATATGTACTGTGTCAGCGAAACAAGGATATGATTATATTACTTTGAAGTAAATGCACTGAACAATTAGGTACCTATGCTCGTATCCACTCCATCCACTCCACACACTAGTTCAATTTCTTTCCTCAACACTGCCAGCGTGCCAACTGCAACAAAGTTTGCTGAAAAAAGCTTAGGGAACAACGACCTCCACGGCCGTTGTCACACGACATGACGCATTAAAACGTATAGGCACACTCAAAATATATCAATGGAGTTCTCTTTTATATGCATGCACTTTTATACTTGCTTACCCACATAAATAATCAAGCCATAATATTTTGTTACTAAAAACAACACCTACGAACATTAAAGATACAGTAAATCAAAATGCATACACAATGTTTCAGTTCTGACTTGGGAGGGAATGACTTTTTCCTCCCAGAGGATGAGAATGACAAGAAACATTGTTTATGATGACTTTCCCGATTTGTAAAATTGGAGGTGCACCTTTAATGGAAAAAGTTTTTGAGAGACCCCACCCGCCTCCACCCATATACTTACTCAAGGAGGCAGAAGTGTGATTGTGATTATAGGTTTTCGGTAAGCTATTGCCATTCCCAAAGCTTTCTTACAAAGCAAATGGCCTGCCGAGGAAAACAAAGGCAAAATTCCGGTTCCAATAATTGATTTGAGATTTCAATTAACCGAGTCCTTCACTCTGGTCATTGTAAGGAACCTTTTCTGCTTCGGCTACTGTCAGAAAGAGGTAGAAACAAAATCAGAAGGAATGAAAGTGATTAGTCAAAATCAAAATGTCGCTTACAACTTATTCTTGACATGATTAATTTTTTGTAGAGTGCAAAGTTCTTCTTAACCTAATCATATGTATGATATAACTAATCTAGGCTCGGTACCGGTAGAAACTTGAGAAAACTCGTCTAACTAATCCTAAGTTTCGAATCTTGTTTGTATGATGTTGGATAATAAGCAAAAAAAAGTTTTTTAATGAAATCAAACTTTCATCTTCCGTGACCTTCAGTAGTAACAGTGCTTGAGTGTTTGTTTATATAGCGAATCGACTTTAGTAACCAATAATAATTGTTGAACTAATAAGTTTTCAAGTTGTGCCAGTGCCAAAAAACCAAAAACTCTTGCTAAAAGTTTATAGTAATCAATCACACGTGTGTCGCATTAAAAGTGTACGTAAACTAAAGTATGCAGGTTCGCCTTCACCTTTCAGGCTTTCACCTTCTGATTACGTATCCGCCGTGCAAAGTACAATGTTTTGTATCCTACCTGTCACTCTTGTTAAATGTTAATTGACAAAGAAGATGGGCCCCTTTACCCTTTCAGTCGCAATTTAAGCCGACTAATCCAACCTCGCTTTTTTCTCCGAATTCAATTGGGACAAGAACACATGGCTTAGACATTGAATCACTTTAAAATGAATGGCACCATATACGACGATATGACGCCTCAAGAACATCCAGTTTGCAACTCCTGAGATGTCAATCCAGTCAATCATAATATTTATGCAATCTTCAAGTGTACAAGTTTTTTGTAAAGTAATGGAAGTTAAGTATAATGCTTTTCAAGCTTGTGTGCTGCGAACAAATATCGAATTTCCTTCTGCACTTTGAATTATGTGAGCAAATTTTTTCTAAATATGCGAAATATACGTGAACAAGATGTCATTTTTGATTTCCCATGTGTATTCATTAATTCAGCATGAAAATTAAACAAAACATTGGTTAAATATTCGTATGAATGGATCTCACATAATATACTTGTGCTCGGATTTAGCAAGAATGCTCTGTACACGATATACGTTTGCCATAACCAAAATCCCAAATCTTATGAAATAAAATATTATTCTCCGTGAAGCTCACAAAAACAAAAAAGGAAGACCGACGATGTTAAAAGCATGTTCCATATTCGCTAGACTAAGCTTGTTACAGATATCCTTAAACTGCTTACAAGTGCAGTTTTACATGAAGTTTTTATGTGTACATGTTCACAAAGATAAAAAACTCAAACATGCTCATGTTCAAAACAAGAGCAAAAGAATGCAGAGTATTTTCGCTGCGAGGAAAATTGATAGCAAGCGAGTAAACGTAAGTATAGAGGAAAGCGTCGTAGTCAGCACATCTCATCTCCCCACCACACGATTTTCCAGGAGTCAGAGTCTGCTGAAGACCTTAAAAGCTGCTATTGATAGTCAGCTCACAACAGTAAGTCTATATGTCTGGCAGACGCTTTTCCACATCGCTGAAGAAGTGTAAACACACATTTTCAGCGTTTTATTCAACTAAAGGAGCGCCGGGAAGACGTTGGCTTGACTGATGGTTTGATATTAACGTTCAGACAGTTTAGGAAGCGGTTTATATGCATGCATCGTAAAAAAAAGTTTGTATAGTTGCATAAACACATAATACGAACTTTATAGAATGCATAGAGCATATATTGCGGCATTTGTATCCCCTCGCATTACCTATAAATTCTATAAAAACTATAAAGTCAAGTGCTCGTTTTGGAGTGTAAAACGAAGTGCACTCATCATCTCCCGATCTCCTTCCTCCTTCACCTGTCCTCCTCCTGGAATTACGCAGTAGATCGTGAAAGGGAGACCAGAGAAAATGTAAAAAGAGGCGAATCAAGTTGGTCGACCGACAAGTTGAGTGAAGCCTGTTTAGGACGAGTATACTAATCCCCACCACACATTATTATTACACCCTATACATATACACATGCATTGTGTATGCTGGCTGGCGTCGCCCTCGCTCGGTCGGTGTTGACTTGCATCAATTTCGTATTCATAATATGGCTTTCTCTGATCTAAAACGACATATACATATGTGCCCAGATTGCTACATTTAGCAAGGTCCCCCTGTGCCGCAAGATGATACCACGCCAAGAAGAAGGTATGTAGTTCAATGGCTGAGTTGACTATGATGATCAGAAATATTAAAATGTTTTTACCGTACCGGTTTACTTACAAGTAAGCATGTGTTTACACAAAACATTACGCGTAATCTTGGCTTAAAATGTACGCGTTTAATTTGATAGGCATTGCCACAAGTAATATACTTCGCCCCATGTACATCAACGCTGTTCAGATGTGCTCAATTCTACAGTGGAATATTGGTTACCATTATCGTCATCATGCTTTTTATTAATAGCATTCCTTCGCCAAATGGGTAACTCCTCGATGATAATGACGATTGTGATGCACGACTCGCCACCACTGCCTATACATGAATTTCCGAAGTTATGGGTTGATGTTGATGCATAGTGATTCATGAAAAACATAGGTATGTCTAGCATGCCCAACAATGGAGTTGTTTACGCGAGGAAGCTCGTCGCTGTTTACTTTTGGAACACGGCTTTGCAAAGAGGGAGCAAATGGAGTCATTCATGGCGCGTATTCCATTTGCTAAATGAAATTACGAGAGCTAATTGGTTTGGTGCTTAGTAGTGCTCATATCATATGTATACAAAAACAAAATATTATTGGTTTCTGCCAAACAATGACCATGTCTAGGACAAATGCCTTTTGTAGCAAAAAGAATAGGGAAAGTAGGGAAACTTATACCCAGTATCGAATTCATGTGTAAAAATAGTCTGAATTTCATTTTGGAAGAAAACTAGGCTACTACGTAGAATTACCGGTGACGACTCTGCAAAGGAGAAAATTCGGCATCATCATCATGATAAGTCTCAATGTGTTTGCCTACTTTAATAACGTTGCACAAGGACCCACAGCAAGTATTGATTACCTATGAAATGAAATAATATACATAACCTTTATTGCTACACATATGCTTATAGCATATACACTCCCACCTTCTTGTTTCAAGGCTGCGAGGAACGGTCTGTACGTCTGAATGGAAAGGTGGATCGATATAGGACAAAAAAAAGTTCGTCGCAACTCACATTCCATTTTCCATCAAACCGGGCACACATGCATACAAACAATAGGAGGAAGCTATTAAAGCACTATCTATGTGTCGCATGAAAAACACCCAATTTCAGCTTGGACTCTAGAAGAAATAATTCATCAGCCCAGTCTTGACTTGACTGGGATTTACTGTTTCGTGCATCCTGCATACTGATACAAGGATGGGTCGAAATTAGGCTTATTTTGCTGATTTGATTACGTGCCGAGACCGATTCTTGGGATGTAACAAAGCAATTACATAGACTGGACATGACATATATGTGAATATGTAAGAGAGAGAAAAACTATCCATTTTTTGTCTAATGCTGAATTAAGCCTGTACGAACTCTTTTGTGGAGGAGTACTACCTTTTGTCCTGATTAAAGGACATTTTTCTTCCCAATCGAACTTCATTTTTTATTCAAGCCGTCGGAAACGACAGTGGCTTAATGGAATGTCTACCACACATTAATTATTCAAGGCAAATGTGCGCCACGACGAATGTTCAAATATGAAATGTCAGATTTGTACTCATGCAACGAGGTGAAGTGAGGTACAATTCCACAGGAAATCCTCGACATGTACATGTTTTTGCCACATGTGCTGAAGAAGATTATTACACGTAGTTTATCCTTCACCGGAGAAAACTCGCATATATTTTTACAGGGACAAGAAGGTGTGGACATAAGAAACATATGTATTATTCACAATTGCATGGATTTTGCCTACAAAAATGATGAGTCCACGAGAATGCGAAGGGGAAAAAAGTACTGAAAATTTGCCTTCGACGACAAATCTAATGTCTGGAACTGCCATTATCGAAATTGCAAATTGGTCGTCGCATTATCACTCATCACGAGTTTTGCGGACAGCAGTCGATGGCACAAAGCTAACAATGTGTAGCACTCCAAAGTGTGGTACATTACATTAGTCAATGACGTAAAATAACGTTGTCCTAGGCTTTGCTAAACCCTGCCCTTTTCATCACATTTAAGAATACAAGTTGTATGCAAACATATCAGCTTCCCAGCTCGTGCAACTTATATATCCAATTGTTGAAAATGATGGATGTTTTAGATATTGTGTTTCAGACAGTTGTCGGCTAGGTTGTCATTATACAACGGTGACGGGAAAATGGGACGATTGTTTTTGTGATGAAACCAAGAAAAGTCTTCCCTGTTCCAGAACGTGTAAAAAAATTCCCGATGATACACTCATGAATAATATCTAGGGGCGGAATACAAATAGTAGAGCAATTTTCAACTCAAGGCCAGTGCAATCTTCCAAAGGTGATATATATTTTCTTACAGAGGCGGGCAGAGTAATTAAATCGTAGAACAGTTTTATATGTTCGGATCATATACGAAAATTCTAGTTTGTTATCAACTATGTTCACATCGTTAAGATAAACCACAATAAGGATTTCTCACATTCAAGCTTTGGAGGTTTCATACCAAGCACATCCTTACGAACAGTCTTGCGTAAATCCTCCCCACTCCAGTCCTTTGTGTAACATTAACTTCATGTACAAATATGAAATCGTTTACTTCTGCTACTATTGGAGGATGTATGGATATATTTTAATTACGTTTCAGCCCAGACTCAAAGGAGTTTCCAACAAAATATTCTCATGACATTCTACCTACTTCCAGTTCTAGGTACATTGGTACACAAGGAATGGGTCTGCAAGGTCAATTGTTCTTTTTCATATGAGACATAAACGAGTCAGTTGTAGCAAATAATTTGAATGGCTTCAGTATTTTTTCAAGACTGGATAGACAATTACTTCGTGCCTTCCATACATTCATTTTTATTGCCAACTACCGACAAGAAAGGCGAAGTTTATTCTTGCACACAAATCGTCCAGTAGTTTAATCACACAAAGGAGTGAAATCATATTTAAAGCATGTTTTCTTCTTTTTTATTTTTGCATATACGAACTACAAAGCCTCTTAGTTGGTGTATTTGTATTAAAAAACCTCTTTGATAACGGGCTGATGGAGAGATGTTGAGGGTGAGAGTACAGCACACAGTCATAATTTAATGTTACAATGTGTGGATCCAGAAGCGTACGTATTGGTTAATTAATAAACGTCACTTGCCGACAGACAGTAGTCTTTCATTTCACCTTCAAAAAGTCAATATTGCTAACGCGTGGACATGATGATGGTTGTGATGTGACTAGTAGTTTATGATGAAGTAATCGTAGAAAAGCTGTCAGTCTATGCACACGCCAGCGACAGACGCGTTGTCAGTACATTTTGCTTCTCTCTCAATAATACCTCGTCGTATCGTACGAAATGAACCTCCCATACCGGTCGACAAATTTTTCCTCGTTTGTCCGGCAACCTTCCAATCTAATCTCGTGTGAGTGGCTGAAAAAATGTGCGATTATGAACATGATGATGGCATGAGCAACCTCATCTGTTGGTACGTGATAAGTTGTTTTAAGGAGATCTGAAGGGTGCATATTTAAGCATGACACGATGACACGATCATTTTGGAGAATTAGTGAGATTACTGATTCGAAAACTGTTTAATGGTGGTTTAATGCATGTGCATATCGAAGCAGCTTAGAATAGTCATGCGGGTGAATGGATTTGGAGCGAGGAAAAATTGTACTGGAGATGTTCATAGTTTCAAGCCTTTCTGAAATATCAGGTAAAATATCACCTTTGTCAAACTGATTGTGGGACCTGGTGCTAACGACCAGGAGAGAGAGCCGAAGTCAACAACACTTCGACTCCATTGATAATGACAATAACGAGTTACTGTCTGAATTTGTTGAGATGTGAAAAATGGTAAGCATTCCAGTTTCCAGTCTGTATTAACATTTGCGATTAGTCTATTTGTTTGTCGGGATAAGTGCATAAACACAGTTGTTATTTTTGTAGGAAAATAGTCTGGCTGGTCTGCAGTGGATTTTGTCAACGAAACACATTCAGATTCCAACACACCTACAATCAGAATAGAACAGTGAGCATTGTCAAATACGATAGGAGATAGGACGAGTACAAGTGTGAATGAAGATAAGATAAAACTCCAAAGTGTCTCTCAAATAACAAACACTTCACACTTCTGGAGGAGTCGACTCTTTGAAAAAAGTGCATACAATTACTGTACTATACGACGGCTAAATATATTTTGATAACAACAACGACAAATCAAAATCATTACCAGTACACTTTGCACGTAGTTGTTGCAACAAACAAACTATCAAACAGTACAGTTATTTTTTTCCTCGACCGAAAAAGTTTCTTAATCAGGCAAAAGCCACAATCCACGGATATTGTTTATCTCCCCAAAGCAAACTAAATGTCCATTAAGACCATATCGTTTTGTAGTCCATCTTGAATTAACAGTGATATGACTTGTATGCGCCATGTGCTCCGAAATATATATTCCTCTCCATTTCCACTCGTTTCATTACGACAATTCCAATTTTGAACTGACCACTTTTATTGGCAATGCACATGCATAACATAAGTATCCTCGCTCATGTCATATGCAAAAAATGAGCAGGCGCATATGCCAGACGGCTATAGGTATAGGTAAACTCTGAAGTCAGCCTTGTCATGCCTATCGTCAATTACTTTTTTTCATTTATGATTGGCTCGCATATACGAGCAACACACAAGACGCTAGTCGTAAATAAGCTTCCAAGTTCGTTGACTTATTGTTTTGCCACTAAAATGCAAGTAGGTTCCGACCTCGTGTCCTGCTTTCCCTTTCAATACTATGTAAACGCCACACATACATATTTTGCAGACGAGAGGGAATGAAGCAAAAACACAGCGCATACGTTTATATGCATTACGTATGTATATGCAAGCGTAAAAAATGCATTCATGTAATAATAAGGATGTTGCATGCACAAGGAACATTTTCAGTTCAGCACACTTCAGCAGACTTTTTTGCCTGTACAAATAGATGATCGTTTTGTACCCTTCAAGTCTACTCTGTATCCCTGTCGTAAGTGCAGACTGTAGACTTGAGACGTAACATGACTCTTACGATACTTCATTTTAAAAAATTCCCCTTCTTAGGCATTTGAGGTCGTTTGTGCACGTTAGGTACAACGACATATGTGATGACGACTACTCATGTTTTTATACTGTCGCCAGTTTGGACAAAGAGAGATCCTACAGGGCTATTCATACATACTTGAGTGCAGAGAGGCTTTTTTCTGTGGAGAGAATTTAATCAGTTTGTTTACAAATTGTAGAAGGGAACATTTTTTACGAGGATTTATGTCAGCTTTATTTTATACTTTAAAAACTTTATAGTTTATAGTGTGCCGAAATGGATTCAAAGCCGAGGACATGATGTGGGGCAATTGAACTGTTATTTCAATTTTTGGTCACAGGAGCTCGCAGAGAAAACACATTCATTTTTACACAGGTCAATGGACAGAAGTCCATAACTGAAATGTGAAATAATGGAGAAGAATGTATAGACATATCGACTTGACGAGGGAAATTAGCTTATAACCACTTCGTTTGAAAAGGTTTTGCGAAAAATGTGAGGGAAGATATTGAAGTGATGTGGTCTGGTATGCCCTCGTTTATATTGATTGACAGTCGATGATATGCGCAAGGCTTTGAAGTCGGTACAGTTGCTGAAATACCTCAACCGCAGTAACGATGTACAAAGTTGATGCGATTCACAGTGCCATGTTACAAAAAGTGTATCATGAACAGCGTATCTTGTATGAAGCATATGCAAGGATGATTTCTTCACTTGGCTCAGCTTCGCCAAGGAAATTCTTTTTTTTTTTGAAGAAGTATATATATCCTTAAATGTTAAGAGATCGCAAGGTTGGGCTAAAAGCGTACGAAAATTGGAGTGTTATTATCTCAATCGTATAATCACGGCACGCATGATAAATAGTGTCGAGACTTGAGACGGAATGTTGAGACTGTTATAATAAGACTGTGAAATAAGCATACTTCGACTGTCTAGTTTCCTTCTTTAATAAAAAAAATTAGGTAGACGGTAGACCTTAGGTATGTGTGCGAATGCGTACCAAGATTTGATATGAGAAAACTTGAAATCATTTCGTTGTAAAAACATTTTAAAAAAGCATGCATATCATAACTCATGAGATAGTCATAAACAAATAGATTTTAAAAATGAGGGAATGCGTGTGTGCAGTTATCAAAACTGGTTGCGATGTTCATCTACGCATGCAATATATATGATTTCAATGAGTGCGTGTATACATGACCACGTATATGTATAATGATCGAGTGCACATCGAAGAGAGATGAAGAAACGCACACGAGTACGAAATTGTGCGTAGCGGACGAGTCACGTACATATACGCCTTCCCGTTCATTCTTTCATTTCACAAAAAAACGATTGTGGAAATTGTGCACTTCTTTCTTCGCACATTGACTCGATGCGGATGTGGGCTTTGTGGGAAGATGACTTGTTTTTAGTTCTGACAGTTTTCTATATTAATGCTACACCGTCCTTTTTAATATGCGTATATGAGATCTTATAGAGAAATCATTACAATGTAAATTGTGAATGAGAAAGCAAAATATATTTTTTATAAATTTTCAAATGTCATAATTTTCCCTAAAGGTTCATCACCATCATCAGCATTCAGCGCACTACCAAAAAGCGGAGGTGATTACGACGGAGAGTTGCGTTAGAGAGCTTTTTACAAGATAGGGTTGATTGGGAGCAAAGAAACAATAAAAACTGAACTAGTCGATGATTAGCAGGTGTGCACTATACTATATAATATATGTATGAATGTGTAAATCGTGTATAAACTGATGAAATGATTAACAAAAATATTATGGTTTAAGGTTCAAGTTCTTGACTTTAAAGTTACAAGGACGTAAGCATATCTATAGGATTTTAACGAAATATTCGTAGAAATTTACAAGGTCATACGCATTGCGTCAAATCCAAAAGTTTACTGTGTCAAGGAGCAATTAATTCTTTCGTCATTCGATCTTCAAATGGTTTTATCGATAATTGACGGAGCATTGATAAATCCACATTAACTCGAATTTATAGTTTATATACATCCGGTGTATTCATTTATTGGGTCTAGACAAAAGGCGAGTTATTGCTGCTTCTTGAATCTGAACGCAATAAAGCTTATAGTCAATGGGGTAGATTGGTGTCGCAAGATTCTTTGTGATTTGAAAAAGGTCATCGAATCATCACTCCATTAATGAATTTCTGTGCATTCCATATTACAAACTATTACAAAACGATCCCACTCGACACGTCACGAAATCATGATTATTGTTTCAAACCATAATTACCCTCTTTCTTATGAATGATACCGTCCGGAGAAGATGATTTGAAAACAGAGAATATATTTCTCATAAAACTCTTACTTTTTTATTTTATTACAAAAAAAACTTGTAGAGTTATTGGACTTTGGAATGTCTGTAACCTTTTTTTATCTGCGGCTCCTCCGAATTTTTTCCGTTTCGTTCATGCATCAAATGCATTTATTTTATTATTGCACGCTCCTCTGAACACTGACTCCGTTGAAAAGTCTGTTCGTCTGTGGCTGGATTTTATGTACTTGACTCTCCTGTGATTTGCCTGTGTGTGAATTGCATTTGTACTTACAATTTTTTTTGGCAGACCAAGAGCATACTGACAGACTTAAATTATTACAGATGGGCGTAATTTTTATGGTTCAGCCAAGTGAGCAGAGAAAGAAAGATACAGAGACTGAAAATTATGATCAATTTATCCCTCGTATTATTACTTATACCAGGGGAAAATGATAGTAATAATGATAATACTATCATCATCCCAAAATCACTAGAAAAAAATTCAGTATGGTGGAAAAAGAACAAAAATGTGAATGGAAAAAAGAGTACAGCACATAATACTCAAGTGTAATATTCGTGTCTACAATTTGAGTTATGGTCTCTGTTCCGTCATTCTGTGCCAGTGGATATATGAATATCTGAATATGGACAAGGTAGTACCATTTTTAATCCACTGCTTGCATACACCGATAAAACTGAAACAAAATCCAAACTTGTCTTGTATATAATCTCGAGTTTTAATATATTTTTTGGAAAGTGAGAAAAAACATTAAGAAATCTAAAAGAACTTTCAACAATCTTGTTCTTCTTACGTCAAAGAACAAAGATATTAGCAAAAGATTCCAGACAAGTAGTTATTTGTAATAGTGCAATTTTTTGTTTGAAATGATGAAGTTCCTTTCAACTTCAACTCACAAAAGATTATTCTTCTTCACTAAAATTTACATAACCCTCACAACTCATATACTAAGCATGAGAATATATAATATATATATTGCACATGTGACACCAAGACAAAAAATGATTCTCTAGTTGAAGTATCGTCTTTGTTTATATGTAAATCCATCTCATTTTCGTATGAGTTTTGAAATGGTACCATCCTGCCGATGTTAATGGGAAATGTGTGGATTTTTTCACATCAAGTCATGAAACTGTGGGAGAAGGAAGATGACATTATCATTCATACGAAATTTCACATCTTCTCTCACAAAGTCACAAACAACGAAAAAATAATCTCTCGTCGATTTTTTGTGAGTGTGATGCTGACGCGCGGTGGTGCTGAAGAGAAGACGACATCCACTCTGATTTATAAATAGTCAAAGAAGGAGAACAAGGCTATATGACATGCAGGCGGGGCAGCAGACATCTTGACTGCTCGCAAATTTTTATACAAAGAATGTACATTGCATGCAAAAAAAAGTATGTGCGGTAGAGTAAAGTAGATTCAAATGCAAATTATTTTTCCAAGTGAATAAAAAACGAATGCTTGTAATGTAGAGAGAAAGAAGGCGGATGAGAGGGAGAAAATCTGCATTTTTCATATTCACCAGAGATCAACCGACATGTGAGGAGAGTACTCAGAGCGAAACCATTTCAGATAAAGGGAAAATGTAAAAGTAACAAATTGCTGAAGTTGTTGTTGACTGCGTATGTATCCATTACTTTTTACTTTACTAAAAAATTGTTGACTTGAACTGTACAAAGTACATGCATCTATCTGATCTTTGTTTGTCGTCTACAAGGAATATATCAAAGTTTGGGACAATAAAGCTTAAGCGTATCACACGAATAACAAATAAAAATCAATCCATAAAAATGCAATCGAGACAGAGACTGTCCTGCGGATATTATGGGTGTGAGTTTAATGCAATAATCCTGTCATCGTGTGTTATTGTTTTCTGTTCAACTCTAAACGGTGTATTCATTTCAGGGATGTAATTTACATTCTGTATATCTCGAATCTCAATATATATGCTTACTTTCCAAATTCAATCTCCCATTTTTGAAAAAAAAACTTTCCACGAAACATCTGCATCCCTCTTGCTCGCTTTTTTGACACGTCGCCAGTTTTTTGTCACTCTGCAAGTCGGAATATGCCGGCAGACAGGAGAACATGATTACAAATGGTGATAGTGTCAATTCAAATTTCAATACAAGGCGAGATTACGAGCAAGAGGATTTTACTCCACCACAGTCTCAGGATTTTATATGCATCAAATTATAGCGCGATGAATATAAAAACTTCCGCTATTCAGAGGAAAAGATCGCGTATGATCAGGTCATGTCATGTGTTGACATATGAGTGAGAGAGAGAAGAGAAAGATGAAACAAAAGCTTACATATTAGATGGTTTCTTCTCGCGAAACTATTTATTAAAACAAGCTGCACCAGAAGTGTATCAACGATGAATATGCTCATCAAAATGAGCAACTGTAGTTCTACACTAGATTTTGCTTCGGGATTGCTGCGCAATGCATTTCCATTATCATTAAATCACAACTCATATAAATTATATGATAGTATAGACTAGCGCAGACATTTTTCATTTCTGTTGGACACACGGCACCAGCCGACGCTGCAAGCCATCACATTTTTAGCAGTTTATAATTTCAACTGCATACCACAAGTAGGAAGGTATACTTCGTATATCTCTAGTGTAGCTAACACGGCTCCGACCGTCCTTCCGACCTGCTCCATTATGAGAACGACGGAGGCGACATCGAGACGCCAGAAGAGCGCAGTTAAATATCAAACATTTTATATCAAGCTATATAGAGAGCTTGAGTCTTGTAAACGCATCCATCCAACTTTCAACATTCACCGTACTCAGCGTATCAGATTGCTTTGCAATCAAATCAAATGCACAAAATGGACTCTTCTATAATTGTGCGGTGGTAAGGGTTTATAGAGATGCAGCGTGTACCTCTACCATTTCTGTGCTACATTGTGTGTTTTAGATATATATATGGGATCGATTAAAATTCTCACAAAGGCTGAGATTTTCTAATAGTGTGACATCAACCACCAATTTATCTGCGCTTACTTGTTGTAGAATGCATATAATTGCTCCTCTTGAGCCATCTGTTCCACCGTATAAATATAAAAAGAGGAAAATAAGCTGCAGAATATAAAACAAGGACAGTTGACCTTCGGCTCAAACCCGAAACTACCGTAACATAAATCGCATTAAACCCTTTCCTACAGATAGTCACAACTGCCAAGTGCGTACAACAAAAACCGTATATGTCACTTGACTTGTGTGTTGGGGGTTGTGACTCTAATTATTTCAATGCAATTGCAGTGAAAATTAATACTGTGGATTTTTTAGATGCGATGTTGATGAGTGTTTAAATGTGCAGCAGGTGTTATAATGACATGGCGTGATTTAGCGCATGCTGACACATTCGTATAAAAGTGGATTTTCTTAAACTGCGTGACTATATTATTACTGGATTTTGTTTGACATCATATGTTTCCATAATCAATTATTATATTGCTACCCATGTTTTTTCAAGTTCTTTTTAAATTTTCAGCAAAAAAGGCTCCCGAAAAGCAGGCGCCGCTGGTTGGTTACTATTTTTCCTTACACCGCTTTCGCTGCGATTAAAACGTGGCTCGATTCGGCAATGATTCTTGCAGCAGATGGAAAGGAGCACAGCTGTCAATCCGAAAACAAGGAGATCGTCAACCAAACATCATTTTTTTCTCCTGTGGAGTTCACAGAGTTCACGCTGATAAATAAGATCTCTTTTACTCCAACTTGCATGCAAACATCAGATTTTTTTCTGCTTCGAGCAAAAAAACATGACAGGCAAGGCAGAAAGGAGAGAAGAGATGAAGCTTGTTTTCCAAATTCTTTGGACAAGACAGAGCTTCTTTATCATCACTTTCCCGTTTATCATCGGGATCACATTTCAGCTACTGCACTTCTGTCCATCCTTTGCCAAAAAAAACCTCTACAGAGTCTTGTTTTTAATGAACAGGTCGATGTGATAGTGGTGATGAGGATGAACTTTGTTGCATCCTTTACGAGCCATTTGCTCAGCAGATCTAGATGTATGAAATGCCCTGATTTTCAGACACTCTCTTCGCTGCTGATATTTTACTTTTAACGATTTGATATGAAGTTTTGACTCGCTACCAGCTCGCCACTTTTATTGAAGATGTGGAGATGTGAAATATATGTAATGAAAGGCATATACATACTTTTCGATGTATCGGCTATCGACAACCATGAACTGTACTAGTACTAACACGTTACTGCTGTGATCCATGCCAATCGTATATTATAAAAATATGTATTTTCTTATTCACTTTGAGTTGCGATAGAAGATATATCATACTCCATTTCGCTGCATAATTAGCAGTTATTTAACCAGTGGGTGGACTGCGATGTTTGGAATCTGTTTTGAAAATCTGACGAGGCGATGCATGTCGAATACATTGATCCCATCATTAAATCCTTGTACGTATTTATACCACACACATTCACGATCATAAATATTTCTACTATATAGTTTCTGGATCATTGGTAAAAATATCAATATTAATATATTAAAATTGATGATGGTGAACTGTGGAATCGGTGTCACCATGAGTTGTAGATTGGAGAAAGTAGCGATAAAACCAGTAAATGAAACAAAAGGATAACGTAACGTAATTTTTATATTCAACGGGAATCGCTAAGTTTACAGAAGATACACTCGTGTTCCTCCCTTAACGTGTTTGTAATCTGAATACCATGTAATCATCTTATTATGAGAGGAGAAAATATATGCAATGTGCATTGTGCATTTTAAATTTTTAGAAAAAAATCTAAAAGTGCAATGGTTCATTTTTAGTGTAGAGTCTACCTTCTACTATGCATGTTTGCTAAATGTAACAGTCTTGCAACTGAAATACACGTAAATATTTCAATTTCATCATTTTATCCCACCAGAAAAGAGGATCATCTTCAACCGACGATGAGCACAAGGCATCATCATTATCGTAGTTATCGTCATCATTAGAGCGCTACTGGGATTCCCCAAATATGCTATTTAAATTCAACATTCTGAATTTTTTCGCCGTAAAATGCACCAAAGTGCATTAAAACGTAATGGGCTGATTTCAAAGGCTATTTTATTTGCGGCAGAATCACTTAAAACAAAAGCTCTGTGAACATTAAAAAATCTTGAAAAAGAAGTTTTGTCTGTAGTCTAATTAAAATTTCACACGTGAGCCAAGCGATCCGCTGAAATTAGCGAAACAAACTAAAGCGTACATGTATAAATATTAATTTATACAGCATATCGAAATATAATGAACTCGCCTTTTCTTGCACATTTTCAGTTTAATTTTTTTATACATTTATTATAATAAATGCTGCATCAGTATCAGTTAGCATTGCAGTTCACACTAGAGAACAGCGAGGTATTAATCCATGAAGCCAATCAAATCTCAACTGCATGAACAAAGGATAACAAGTAGGAATGTACTTTCATCCTTGTTAGATTAGCTAACATACACCTCATCATCATCCCCCCATTTGCTTATGGAAACTCTTAAGCACTAATTAAGTAAAAGAGGAAGCTTAAAGATGATTCGATAAGTATTCGATGAGAAAACCGCTGTCTTGTCTTGTTGAGGCGATCTCAGTAAGAATTTTTTAAATGAATTAATGCAATTTTGACCAAAAAAATGTTGTGCCTCACCACCTTGAATATCGAAGACGAGGTGTGAATACAACAGTTAACTTTAAGTGTGTATCATATCAAGAAATCCATGTGAAGACAAGGTGAGCCCCTTCCTGTTGTTGTGTCTCTAAAACTTTCATGCACGTGTTTCATATACCTATGCAGACAGACGCTGGGAGCGACGTATTGTAGTTTTTTCAACTAATTGTCATTTGATAATGGAATGGATGGAAAAGTACAGAATGTTTTTTATCTCACTAGATTAGCTCCGGTATGACATTGCGTATCACATCAGTGGTAAAAAAAGTAGGCTCATAGTTTATTCTGCACACGACAGCTACCGACATGGATAAGTGGAGTACACTGACACGCTTTGCATAGAGGAGAAGTGTGTACACAGCACAAATCAAGTACAAAAAATATTATTGAAGAATTGTGCTCGCGACAAGAGCAGTAGTCGCTCCAACAAAAAACCTTATAACTCATAACTTTTTATACCAGATATAAATCAGTATAATACTCCACTCCACAATGTATAAGGGAATTTGGGTACGAAATTTTTATCGCGATCTAAATTCAATCAATACCCTATTCCAAGAGAAGAAAAAGTTATAAAAGTAATATTTTAGTGTGTGTGTTGGTGTTGACTCGCAGAATTGAATTAGTGCCTGTCAATTTGATTATAGAGATAGGCAAGTAAACCAGTCAGCAGACAGACGCAAGTTCCTACTTATTTTCACAAAAAAACACAGAAGGGAAAAAACAAGGGCAGTGATAGGGACATGATGTAGTTTAGCACTCAAGTATGAAGTGCAATACCTACAGCGTCTGGGGTTTTGTTGATGTCGACGATTTTATAGGTAGAAACTTTGGCGCAAGAGGTTCGTGCTCCTTCTTCATTTTCGATGAGAAGTCAACGCTCGTCAATTCACACGTGGAGTGGATTATGAATATGAGTTACATTTATGTATATGATTCGTTCATTGGTTCATCACAAACACAATGAGGAAAATTTAAAAAATTTCAAGTCAAAAGTTTCGTATGCACCTTATCGATATTGGACGGATATGTGATTGTTTGCTGTACATGTACTAGGATGTAGGTTCAGAGGGTGTCGTTTCTTTCTTTTTGGCAAAAACAAAACAATTAAATTGCTCACAGTAGCAGATCGGATTGACGAACTTTTTTTCTTTATTACTGTCGTAACCTTATTCAGATCAAACGCTCGTCTGGCCACTTATTTTTTTGGGGTTGGATCAACCTTCAGGAGTACGTCTAACAAAATAATTGTACACTTTCAACTCTTTTGTTATTCAATGAAAATGTTTCAGGATGAGCTCACATTTCTACGCGCAAGCGATTTCTGTGTTGTACCCTGTACCTACTGGCTTCCTTCCTCAAATGAACAAGCAGGCTATTCAGAAAATATTCTTCAGAACAACAGTATACGCGGAGATAATGTCCCGGATACGGATGCATTTTCGGTGAATTGCATTGTTGGAATTTTGTGTAATCATTTCACCCATCATATTGTCTGCACGCGCATAATTCTGCCTATGCTCCGTTTTCTGATAATCTCGCCACAAGTTTAATCTCGAAATGGCATTGTTCATACGTCAATACCGGTAAGTGGACATTAACTCCCAAGATTACGAACAAAAAGTCGCTATGTATCCACTACCCACCACAAGTGATTTTGTTGTGCGACATACACAACAAAAAAGCCACTGCTATCGCCATTTGCGCTTGCGTGAAAAAGTTTTCTTTATAATTCTCTATCATTTGAGGATGTCGTAAATTGACTCATTTCCACCACCAGCAAATAATGCAGTTTTGAAAAGGCCACTAGGAAATTTGCATACAAGCAGTAGTTTTATATGTACCTATGCAGGTTTGGTGCAAGCATCCGGTCGTTGACGTTTTCGCCATCTAACAGGTCGATAATGTGCACGTGTTATGCCGTTTTTATGTTCAAGCAGAGTAATTTAAGATATTTTGAATCAATTCACAAAGCGTACATCATGCAACAGAAAATTATGCACTGACCGTGAGAACTCACATTTCATTAAACTTTACACTACAGGAGGTGGTGAAGGTTTTTCATATAAATTGCTTGTTCTAGCGGTAGCAATATATTAGTAAATGCCAAGTTCAAAGCACAAGACTGCATTGTGTGTACCAAATGGTCTAAACGAAAAGCTCTTATTTTCCTTCATGTGATTTTTTTCGGTTTCCATTGCCAAAAATAACAGATCAAAATCTAGTAAGGGAAAGCTATAATACTAATCGTAGACAACTTAAAAACAAATGTATCTCATCATTGTACAAGAGTGTGCCACAACATCGACCATCAAACGCATCATCTCTCATCTCTCACCGAGCCGTCCTTTGGAGAAGAAAAGACCTTGATGAGATTAGCAGACACGAGGTTTGGGAATGGATTGGAAAACATACAATGAATATACACGGCATCATCATCACATCGTAAACAACTTGAAGTATTTTTGTCCGAAAAAATATACTGACTGAGAAGTGTGCATTGAATTTGATTGGGTTGATTTGATGTTTAGAGTGAGCAATATTTCATTTCAGCTGTTTAAATTAAATTAAATGGACTGTTTTCCAGAGCTACCTTCTGATTTTCCAGCTTTTAAAACCTAGAAGCATGACGAAATGAAATCGTTTTTCAAGTTCTGTCAGACACGTGCATCGGCACACATAATAAATTGGCAGTGATTGCATCACGTTGCACTTCTGTTGCAGCGACATTGTTAATTAAGTGCGAAAAGTATGAAAACATTATCACTGATGTCTGCTACGATTCGTGATACAGAATACACTCCTCGTTAACATAAAAGCTAAATCAAGCATATCGGTAAAACAATTGTGTGTAGAGAACAACAAACCCGGAAAGAATATGAGAAAGGGGGGTACAGACTACGATTTTGCAAGCGTGGCATATATGTCAATTAAGTTGCTGTCGCTGCCAAACCCATTGACCGACCTCCACCCTCCACTCGCATACAGAATTGTGGTATTCATAAGATCCTATGATAGCGATAGTACCTTCGTCATGTTCAATACAACAGCATACCTACTTTACAAAATAACAAAAGGTGAACAAAGAGGAGGTAGAGGTGTGCCATGCAGAATGTTTCCAATGCACCTAGCTAATATACGTTTACGCTCTCCTCGAGGTAACGGGCTATTTGCACACACAGACAGATTATGCGTGCGCCATTGCAAATTGCAATTATGCCGACATCATGACTACGAGCCTTTTGTGTGTGTACGCGTCTGTCTCGTCTCGACTCAAGGTATAATAACAACTTTGCTGATAACTGACTTCAAGTGTGCTCACTTCGTCGAGGTGAGGTTAAGGAACAGAAAGGGGTTAGAGAGTGTACTGCACTGCATTGAAAGATATATAATCTGCATCCTTGTGTTGCGGCTGGTACAGATGAAGTTATTTCGATAGGATGCACGATGATGGCAAAGATAATTTTTGCTGAAAAAGACCTCATCTACACAAGTGGTAGTTTACTCGATGTTACTGTTACTCAAGCTCGGCTCCCTTTCTGTTCTCAACCTTCACCAACATCGACGAAAAAAGTTTTTCTATATAATTCACCTAAGGTAATACATTTCTACTCAATGCTTCTCAGCAAGAAGTGCATTTTTAATGTGTACACGCATGTACACAAGCCCTACTCGAGCAATTATGTCGATAGGAGTAGTATACGCATAGCGGAATGATTATCGCAAAATAATCTCTTATATCTTAGGTTAGTTACATTAAATGCATCTATACGAACATGTAAATATATTATCAGTAGTTCGCCATCCTACTATAAATAATGCACATTTATGTGTACACGAATTTTTGTGCTGATTGTGAGCGTACAATGTTTTTTCGTTGTCTGTTGGTTGGACTGTTTTCGTTATACCTGATGATAAGCATGATTTTCATAGAAGGTAAAACGCAGTCACTTTTATCTGAATTGCAGTTAACAGTGTACGCAGCACAAAAATTTCTCTATGCAAAAAACCCATTTTGCATTTTAAACTCATCAAATGCACATTTTACAGGAGTATGCACAAAAGTATCTCTCCGTTTATTGCGTACGCATTTTTAGGTTCATGAGAGAGTACATACGTACCTCTGAGAACTTTTGGGTTCGTGTTTTCAGCCATCATTCTCTCGTCGACGCATTGTTCACCAGAGCAAGCAAGCCATTATATACGCTCAAAAAAAGTCTGCACTCCTCTACAAACACAAGGATTTTTTTCAGTCAGCTCTCAGCTCACCATTATTATGGAATATCTAGTCTGCCTAAATAAGTATTCACACATGAAATAAAAATTCTGTATGCATATGCATGTGTGTTGTTATTCAAGAAGACGAGTTCTTTTTTCAAGACCTCGTTTCCAATCTGCATTCATTCCATCATCATTGCACAGCTTGATTTCACTTCACTCACAATCCCAATCCCATATACTGCGGCACTTTTTTTGTTCATTGCCGGTCAATGGCACTTTTGTTACAACTCCCTCGTCATGAGAATATTCCCTCGTTTATCGATCTGATTTGACCAACCGAAACCAAAGTGAAGCTGATAAAAAGTCGGGAGAATCTAAGGAAGTTGGAGGGATTTTGAATGATGGGGAAAACGAGATAAATGTGAATGCAAATATGTGACAAATGTAAAGATTTTCTAGTTCAAATAAACTTTTGTAGACTAATGCATTTATGACCACTTATCGTATATTATAACTACAAACGTGACATTGGCTATCATCGCCCATTCATTCACTTTGGAATTCCAATTTGACGTTGACATTGTAGTGTTGAGTGAGATTGCAATTATGCCAACTTGCCAATATGTGTCGGTGCACGTCTTCCCTCTTCACAGACTCTTGTGTATCGTTCGAGCAACTTTTTGTTTCAGTTGTTTTACAGTTATTGAACATTGCGAGTCTCATCGTTAACGATGTAACATATTCCACAGCAAACTGATTTTTTCATTGATGTGATCAACTAATTAAATCAAATAAAGGCGATGGGAAATGGGCATCTGTCCAACAAGTCATATCGACAACGATGTGTGTATATATCTATTGTCACATCTCGACCTTTTTTAGATGCAGCTATGCATATTATGTTCGTGAGTAAAAGAAACGAAACGGCAGCAGGGGTGCTATCCTTCTTGAAGGGATAATTGCATCGTAATTAATCTCATCAGAGAAAGAGATATTCGATGGTATTGAAGAACTTTCGAAACAAAATTCATATATTTATTTACTATTCAAAAGTAGTAGCAGATAGTCAAGTCACAAAAGGAGATATGTGATTTTTTGTGTGCAGCGCACGCATAAATGTGACCGAACCAAACCACAAAACGGAAGATAACGTCGACTTATGGGCTGGCCCCTTTTCGTATGCAAGTGAACATTATCAAAAAGTAATAATTATTGAAAGAGGATGAAATGAAGATTTTCTTCAAGTTGTGGCCAATACACATGTTGGGATACACTATACCAATTTTTTGAGGATATGATATATAGGAAAATAGGAACGAATCGTAACATCGTAAACACATGATTTAGTACAATATGTTCATTGGGTTTCGTTCGAATCGTCATAGTTTATGCTTTGCTGCGTGACGCCGGAATGATAATTAGCGTCTAGACGTCAGGCCTGTTTTCCTTCTTTCCACGTTGTTTATGTCGAGACTCTCTCCATTCTATTCTAATGAATACGTGATAAGGGTAAATGATATTTTTGTTGATATATGCATTTATTCGCGAGAAAGATTGCGAAGTTTTCCCATTTTACATGAGAAATTTCCACGAGGACTTGGGACCCCGTGAGGTCACTTGGTATATACATACCTATGCATGTAGCATAACTGTATACATACCTGGATGTAGGTGTCACATAATTATACTCTTGTGACTTCGCTTCTCAATAACAACAACTTTTGTCAATGTTACACCTGTGCCGATGAGTATAGAGCAACGAACTCTGACTGACTCAGGATTCCAAGTGAGCTATTATGAGGTCACATGAGACTTGGGTCCTTCATAATTGTATTATAGTTCATATATCTGCATCACACAAAACGGTAATGACTCCATTAATTGCTTCGAGGGATGTGCAGTGCACCTCTACATGTGATGTGGAAGTGAGATATATGCGAATCATCCATTCAATTGTCCCTATATTCATGTAGTTTATCAAACGATAGTGGAATTAAATTATGGCTATTTAGAACATAAAAACAATGTACCTGCTGAAAATAAGATTTGCATACAGGATAAGCGCCTAAATATTGACTGCACTGTTCACAATGTACCATAAAATAACACATCAATTCGTTAACCTATGAAGGTCAGTAGAATACGTAGTTGTGCGCACCCAAAAGGATTCGCTCAAGGTTTTCCCATCTCTCGCGAAAACAAAAACAACTCGACATTTTATGAGTGTGCACACACTGAATGGCCATGTGGGAAGAATCGAGTCAATTTAACTAAACGCAAGCCGGTCGTCAATCACGCATAGCATTTCGTAACCCCGATTCAAACTTTCGGCTTGAAGGAAGACAATAACAAGTATTATTATACGTTTTTTGCACAACTGAGTTGTCTGAATGAAATGATGAAAACAGCTTAACTTTACCTGATCAATGAGTTAGCTGCCTTGTTAAATTCTGGAAGACAAACAGAGAAATCACAGTTCGGCACAGGAGACAATACATCGTTTTAACCAACCTGCATGTGTCAATACTAATGAAATGTCAAATTTAGTTTGCTTTTGTCCTCGAACTGACCTAACACAGTGAAAATAATATTTACGCGAGGAAAAGAACAAGGAATTTTCGTGGAATCTAATATAAGTTTATTAGTATTTGCAAATATGTATATACTCTCACTCAGATCAACATAGATATATCCACCCTCACTGAAGAAGCTATAAAAATAGAGCCATCTAGTAAAGTATAGGAGTTTTGGCTTTGCTATCGCCCACACTGGAAAGAGGATATCAAATACCGCATCCACTATAGACTTCAACTTGTGAACATTAATGAGGCTTAAATTCCAGGAAAAATACTTTTTTCGCCAAAACATAACCCACAGCCTTGTCTAGTGTAGTTTACATCTCATTGGGATGTATAGAGTAAATTCTGTATGTAACTGTATGTAAGCAATTTCGCGAGTTTCGTCTGCGATGAGTGAGACTGAGTGAGATTGTTTTGGCTGTCTGTAAAAAAGGATGATGTGATGATGTTTATTTATGTCTAACCCAAACCAGAAGAAACCTCCAGCCTTCCCACATTACATCATTACATGTCAAGTCCTAATTTGCTACTCCTTATCCAAGAATATTTTCAAATGAAAACAACAAACACGGCAACTCAAGTATGGATTCATTTCATCTAAAGCCGCAAAATTTTCCATAGAATGTTGAGTGATGGAAATGGAAGAGATAACATCCTCCTCTTTTGATCCACTCTTTCTCGTCAAAACAAAAGTTGCGTATGGAAGCAAGCATGGTTTTATCAGGGAATCGGATCCAGCCCAGCTGCAAAATATATGCCGGTATGATTAAAAATACGGGGTCTGCTTTATCATCCATCGAGAATAACAATAGATGCAGACACCAACAAATGTTTCGCGTAGTGAGGTGTATGCGTGCCAGCTTTTTTGATGTGTTTTTTCCGGGGAAATATACGAAAATACCTAGTGACAATGACGGATCCCAATTGCGTAACTGAGTCACTTTCAGTCAACAACTACTGTAATCAGTGTGAATCTATGCGAATTTCGCAAGTCTCGTGTTTGTCATTGACTTGCCGTTGCGATTTTTGTGGCTATAAAACTATAAAACCATACCATCCGTAATCCATCAACTCGTTTTGAATGACGCATGAATTGTAAACGTGCTTCGGTAGGAGAGAGAGGAGGGAGCAACGTGAAATGAGAGCACACACATCTCTTTTCTGCGGAACGACAGATAACTTTTGGACAGACATGCAGACACGGTCATAAAAGAACAGCTATTTGCTGATTTCGGAAAATCTGCAAAATAAACACCTGAGCCATGCCTAAGGAAGCTCCACTTTATCGACTTTATGTATCCAAATTGGAACATAAATTAAATACGTATAGCATTTCATGAATTTTAAAGGAAGATGAAAAAGAGACAGCTGTCACGCAAGACGAAGGAAGTAATTTTGAACCGGGAGAGAAGCGAAGGACATTCAGCTCATTTTACAGCATGCGGATGAGGTTATACGGTATATAGCCACTAGCCACGATATTGATTAAGCGTTCTTAAGTTGGACACGGGTAGGGTAGTTGTAAGTATGGACGTATGGTGTATGCAGTTAAATATTGATTTAGTGGTGGAGGTCAAACTGTCAGCTCTGGGAGTAATACTTTACTGTTTTCTGGGTATGATTCCGATATTTAAATATTGACTGAAGAATGTGTTTCACAATCTCAAAGTATATACTCATGGAATATGTGGAGGCAAAAGGTACATAAAGTTCGTCTCCAATGACAAGATCTGGACTAATTGCTCATTCATATTCATGACAGTCCAAAGGGAAGACTGATGTTATAAAGCGAAACGGGTTGGATGAAATGAAAAGCAAATAAGACAGCATTATTATTACCTGATTGATCTGAGGCAAAGAGAAAGGTCTCAGGACTGATGTTAAGATTTGGGGAAAGCAAAGCCTCTTTTCCCCTCCAACGACAAAGCATGAGATGTACTCCCCCTCCAACAAAGTTTCCAACTTTTCCGTTCGTGATCGATCCGGTGTGCTCAATATCGGTGGTGGCTGTGGTTGTTGATACACTCCCACCGTGAGAGAAGGATGTGGGCTTGGTGGAGTAGTAGATGGTGGCATGTCGCTGCTTGAACCTGAAGATGTTCGGTGAGAGTGAAGACCTTTGCTCATTCCCATCAAGGATGATGACGGCCCGACTTGAATCACCTCTCGAGTGACATGTAATCCGTCTGGAGGAAGTTCCTTCACAAATGCGAGTGCCTGAGCAGCCATAACTTCCTCTGCAGTGTGCTCCCGCAGCCGATCCTTCCTCGTTGGATAGTTAGCTGAGGATGATGTCCCAGCGGTGGCAACACTTCCAACATTCACGTTAATTATAGCCACCGGGCTAGAAGTATGAACTGGGCTGCAACTGTCATTGCTGCTGTCGCTCGATGTGGTGAAACTTCCCATGCTGGAACTCCGTCCATTGATGGCCAAATGCCGGTTATTCACCGGTGGAGAGCGCACCGGCTCTGCGATGTCATCATCGTGATCACTCTTTCCCCTGGGATCTTCCTCAGGTTCCTGTTTGATTTCGATTGGGCTGACAATGATTGATGCCGCCGATTGTTTGTCCCTGTCCCGATCGTGCATTTCTGGGTTTGACAGTGCTCCTTCCATACGAGATTTTAGCACAGTAGACAACTTGAGGGGTCCAGAATGGTGCAGATGATGATTGTTTAGTTCACCGGATTGTAGAGCTTTCACGCATTTCTCAATCTTGAGCCCGTAGTGGGGCGAGCTCCCAATTAGACTTCCATGAGAGGCTGCCAACGAGCTGGAAATCAGATTGACTGAGGATGAAGCTGCCCCCGAAGATGATGTTGGATTCGAATCGAGGCGAGACAAGACTGAGTTTGGACCACTCAAGGTGTTCGCCGCCGTGAGCTGGTAGCTCTTGAGTACCTTTTTCAAGTGTGGACTAGGCTTCCCCTCCATGATTTCCAGAGATAATGAGGACAGAGGAGATGGTGAGGTCACTGACGAACTTGGTATTTTCATGGGGAACAATTGAAACTCTTATTACTCTCCACAAAGAAAAATGACGTTTCCTCTGTTGTGCAAAACTTCGTTTGAATTGTCTAGTTCTGGGAACAAACTTGACTGACAAAAAGGGCACTGGGATAGTGTAATAATTTAGATATTTACAGACAATATTTTCTTAAACTTATTTAACGTGGAAACTTTTGTTTTATTAAAAAACTGAACTGGATTCAGGATTTGTACTTCGGGATTTACATGAAACAATTTGACTTCTCTGAATACCTTTTTTGATTAAATGCATGTATGCGTGTGGATGTTTTTTGAAAGATCACATCCGAAACACTTTTCCTTATTTCCAGCCAAAATCCAAACTAATTATTTTAAAGCCGCTCAAACATTTAACTCACTTTCCTTTACACACTTAAATTCGCACTAATCCTTATTTACTTTCTCTCTGAAGTTGATATTTCAAATATGGCGAGAGAAAACTTTATATTAAACTTATATATGGACCTGTACGAAAAGCTTTTACAATTTTCCCTGAAATTTGAAGATATAATTTGTTGCAACAAATTACTGAACTTTCTTCCGCAGTGGTGAACTGGTGAAATGGCAGTTATGAAGTAAGGTCGCGTGTTGTTGTTGATGATGATTAAAACATTTAACAATATTTTCCTTCCGCCCTCTTATCACTTTCACCGGTTTCCAAATCACGTCAAAAAAATGAAATCCCACAGGTGAAATGAGATCTGCATTTATATCTCCGTCACTAATTGAACATTTAAATGGCAACACAGAGGTTTTATTGCGGAAGTCTATATTATATTCTTTGTATAAAACAAGTAACTCACTCGCACACACTCAACTTTTCACATACTCGAAAAAAATTTCTCTTCTCCAAAAATCACTTTCTTCTCTCCTATTTTTTAGTCACAATCTCCTCTTCTGTGCAACTCGAAAATCCACTTCTGCGACCACACCAACAAACAAAACATTGTACTCGCAGAAATTTATTTTATTTTATTGACAAAAATAATGTTATCCAAAAACTGATTCGATTCGTCTCTCTCTCTCTCTCTCTCTCTCTCTCTCTCTCTCTCTGAAATTACAACAGAATCGTTATATTTTCATCCGACAAAGAACTCCATTCACAATAATTTCACAAAATTTTCTCTTCTTCTGTCCGTATTCTCTTTTTACGCCATCACACATCCCAATCCCATACGGTTCTTTTATATTCCACTTCCACGGTCTGTGATGGGTCTAGTGACGGTGGTGATGTTGTTGATGATGATATTTTTCGTCTGAGAGACAAAATATCTCAACTCAAGTGCAAATTAAGAGGATATACAAGAGTACAACGAAGAAAAGTGTACTCGTTTACGATAAAAAATATGAAGATTTTTCTCTCTCTCAAACTCTCAATCGACTCTGCTCCTTCACTCTCTGTCTCTTCGTTCGTGTCTACTAGCTGCTGTGGTGGTGGTGGTATGTATAATTCTTGTGTAGAGAGGATGTAGTCCGTCTAGACTCCAGACGATTGTAAAGTACACACTCACACAGTAAAAAGGTAGGAAGGTACTCCCGCAAAACACAAGAGAGACGATTTCTCACTTAAATCATATTACATTACTCATACGGATTATTATTACGCGTACTTGCTTTGTGTGTGCTTCATATGAAATCACGTTCTTCGCCACAATGCAAAATGTGTATGTGTGGCTGTATATAAGAGAGTTTCGAGTTTGGTCTGTCTAATCCGTCCGTACACAGAGAGTTCCCAATGTCCTCTCTCTCACCACAATCTCGCTCAATACGTGCAATCACTCACACTACATGAATGAAGGGAAGAGCCCCCCAAACAAAAAACTCAAAAAAAAACTTCTTTACTTGCTCTTCTATATACTCAAATGCAATGATGACTTTTTACTACGCAGCATGTACATGGAATTCGCGATGAAAAAAATCCATTAAAAAGATATAATGTGAATATATACAACTTGATTCTCGTGAAAAATAGTGTGTTTCGCAGACTGCTCTCATTTGCACAAAGATTTTAACACGAAACGCATATATGTGCAATGCAATATATGCAACAACGTGAAAATACTATTTATGCTAGTATGGTAGAGTGTATGTTGTATGATGTGTGTGTGAAAATGTTTCCACCGCATATGCTGTATTTTCTGTGTACTCAAATATCTCGTGCTATTATACTTATGCTCACAGTCTCACAACCAGAGAAGGAATGCAGTAAAGGATATTCCCGTTTTTCCCTTTTTGTGTGTGAGTAGGTAGGTATACAACATTGGTAGACTTATTTGGTGTGCAGAGGAACACCACATGCTCAACTATGACTGCAATATACCCCTTCCTTATGTGCGCTGAATGACTATGGGGATACAAGACGGCATATAGTGTGTAAGGATAGCGAGACCGACTCAAGAGAGAGGAGGAATGGAGGAGTCGAGTCACGTCTCAAAAAATTGCCGTCCGTCCGACGCTTCGTCCGTCCTTTAATTCTCCTTGTCTTCTCTCGTTCTCCCCTTTCAGTCCAATCCGTAGCCAAAGCCGAGCCAGAGAGTAGACGAAGAAGAAAAGGCAACAAAGGTATATTGGAGGAACTGGTTATATAAGACGGTGTATTTTCACCACTTGATGGCACTTTGTATGCATATAAACATGTGTGTGTTACTCATTACACATATATAAGTGTATATATGCGAGTATGTGGCTGAAAAGTGCTCATTTCTTCGGAGTATTAATATCGGTGATTGTGAGCACCATATCGCCTTTTATACAAATGAAAGTTTCTCGGAGGAATGGCCAAAACCAAAAAGAGTCCATTAATATTTATGAAGTCCATGCATACTTATGAAACATGAACTGGAGCATATAGTATAGAGCTCAAAACTGGTGGCGAGCGTGCAATTAAATGCATACAAACTCCGTGTCAAAAACTTTAGCGTCGAATTGACAACTTGGAGAGGATTGAGGGTGGATTTCGGCTTGGAGTAAGTAAATTAGCACTCTTCCCGTTGGAAAAATGGAGAAAAGAGGGATCAATACTGGTTTCAATTCACGTAGCATGTTCATTAGGCAAATGAGTAAAGTCACTGCCCTCGTCTTCTTCGTCGTGTGACGAAAGTGTATAATCTTATTTAAAGCACAAGCATAATGTACCTTTCTGAAAGAAAGTGTGAAATAAGACCGTCGCAAGTTTGTCGTAGACCTGGAATTGCCCTGTTTTGTTAAGGAAAACATGTTGCTTTTTAATTATAATGTTGGCATCTTTGACACTGGTTACATAATATACATTTTTGATTGCCTGCCGCAAATAGTTTAATCTTTATCATCTTTATTAGCATGCTTCCAATTTCTAAATAATAACTCATGCAAATACATACTCGGGAAAGGTATATCAGATATCAGCATTCAATGCAAAATTTCTCCTTCCCTGTCCAAAGTCAAAACTGTGACCTTCCCAAAGTTCTTGCAGAAAGTACTTCCCCACCGCGCTCCCTATCACCGGTTAGTATATTGTGGACTCTGGAATGGAAAGTGTGCTATACACATTTCCAGATACATCTGAGATACACATTGTACTTACATTTTTTCTCCAAAAGAATTCTCATATATAGCTACCTACGACGTAGTTCGCTAGGTACAGAATGTTTTGATGTCCAACATTCTTGCAAAAAAAGGTATCCCTCCAACCAACCATTCACTGAATAAACTACCTGGTTCTCAGAATGAGAAAAAGTGCAAAGTTACATGAGTGCAGACAGGGAACGATGCTGATAAGGATGAGCGTAGTCTGCCTGACTACAATCCTCAACCTCAACATTTGATGATGATGATGATGATGATGACGACGGGGAAGATAGAAAAGGCAACCACGATGCAAATTGCTGAGGCTTAGGTAGGAAAACGAAGTGGATGAAGAAATGATATACTTTTATGTTCATCTCTCCACTCCACCGAGCCACGTTCCAATTGGCAGCCGTTCCTCTTTCCTACTCTCCTTCATCCACAGCATATAAGAGACGGAGGAAAGGTATTGAAAAAAAGAGATGTTGTGTGCTGTGCTGTGCAGTTGCTCTATCTATATCGTCTACCGTAATCCATCATCCTCATGCTGAGCGATACAGTGTACCTATATGTAGCTTTTATGCAACATCCATATGCCATCGTCATTATCAGAGTAAAAAAAGAAGGTAATCGCACATTCGACTTTTCCAAGCAACTCACACAGAGTGAAGTTTGTCTGGTGTCCCTATCTTCTTGTAAAAAGTACACATGTGCAATTCAAGCGAGAGAGAGAAAAAAGTCTGTTATGCAACTATGTTGAATTTTAACATGCCGACGAAAAACCACACGTACTACACTCCACTTACTATATAATCTTGGTTTAACTCACACCGTCATCGTCATCATCACTTTGTGATTTTTTAAAGCTTCTAATCGCAAGCGTACCTACTTTCGTTCCACTCATCTTGAGCCTCGTGATGTCTAGCCAGCGCTTACCATGAAAAAAACTATTGTTATCTCAAATGTACAACGTGGCTGGCCCTCGTCGTATACTACACTCTGAAGATGAGAGTTCAGAGGGAGTTGGGCATATCTATGTGGGCATATGTATAACAATGATGGTGGTGATGGTGCTACGAATCTCTGTTTCTAATGTTGGTTCTCAATTCTGAAGCCATCAACCAAACAAAAGGTAAATGAACAATAAAGCAGTGAGAAGAGGAGCGAGGATTCGTATACGCTATCTTCACACAAGCCAAGATATCCGGAATTGTGAAAAATTGCAAACATTTCGCTTCTGCATCCAAGTTTGCGCTGTGCATTGTATCGATAGAAAAAAGCTGTGTGCTTAAGTACAAAATACAGTTCCACACAGAACTACTTAACCAAGAAAAAGGTTTTTCTATTGAAAATGTAAGTTAGAAGAATTGTATAAGAATACAAGGCAAAGTATATATATTACTTCTGAGCGCCTATTTTCCTCACTTTTTTCATTCTATTTTTTCTCGAAGAAGATGAATTGAGAATCAAGCATACATATACACACAGATATTTATGGTTTTTCCGTGATTCTACATCTCATCCACATTTCTTTGCAGACATAAAATGGCAAAAATACGGTAGGAGAAAAATGTAGTACCTAAGATGCTCACATGCACACACAAAACATCATAATAAAACATATATCTCTACAATCATATGTGTGTTTATGTAGATACGATTTTTGTTGCCAGAAAACTGGCTGGCTGGAGGCAGGACCGGATTCTCAGGACTTGTGTGAGAGAAATAAATGCTGAGTTCGCGTATAATGCACGAGCTGTTATTATCCTTATTATTCCCTTTTGCATTTGCCTTTTTCCCCAATACTCTACCTTTCAGAATCAGACGAAAGAGCTTCACTCTTCATGGCGAATAGATACGAAAAAATCTCTGCATTCACAATTGTCAGTTTCCTTTGTCGTTTCTTCTTCTTGTATGCTTCATATAAATTCACCGATAGATTGAACATTTGAAGAAGCTGACTTTTTCTCTCTCTCTCTCTCCCTTCTCAATGCAAATGTCTTGGTGCAGAGAGCTCACAGCATACACTCACCTTCCCCCAGAGCCCATTTTTGTATTTCTCGTCTCTTCGTTCTTTATCAACACGAAGCTCCTCTTGGTTCGAAGAAAACAAGTTCGATCTGCTTTAACTATCTCAATCATATTCAACATTTGTAGAGTGTAGAAGATATGCATAGACAAGACATGTAGTCAGCTCACAGCTCTCAGTCAGCATAGTTGCATCACACTTGGTGTATAGATCCATCCTAACAATGAGATTCTTGTACTTGTAAAAGGCATAGGCAGATATCTGATGATGAACTTTTTTTTGCTGATTTGTCATTTAACACCGATGCCTGTACGCTGTGACTCTGTGACTAGCATTGTGGATGGTCGACTCGTCTTCGGCTTTCCTCTTACGAGAGCACAGCGTTCTAGTTTCTTCTAAATTTATATTTTGCAAGTCGCCATAAGGGAAATGCAGAAGGTCGAAAGCACACTTGAGGGAGGGAGCTGGTTTGTACATTCGCAATAAATGAAAAACGAAATAGAGCACAATGCCATCATAATATTATCTGACTTAGTTACTTCGTTTGTCTACTCAGGGCAACAACACGGTCAAACCTACTTTCCGTATTTACAATTACTTTAGAAGTTATAAATTTTAAGGGCATTCTAATAGAACATTTTTGGTTTTTAATTTTGAAATGTACTTTCACTTCCGCTTCTTCGCCACACATTGCATAGTCCCTGGTTTATATTTTCTCTCTACATCTCCTGCACTATCGATGTAACTCGACTCGACGGACGACCTAGTGTGCAGTGCATCCTATGTCGAAGTAACACATCCCATGCGAACGCCTCAATGTACACCAAGATACGCCACACTAGGACAAACGGGGCTAGTTCGCAATCCATATTTCACTTCACTCCTTCTGCTGCTGCAAGTTGGCAGCGCGTTCTTTCTGCGATAGGGATAGAAAAACGGCATAGTCCACAATGTATTATTTTGTCCTCCTCCTTCGCAAAATTTCATCCTTTCCTCCCCGTAGCGCTCGCCGACTAGGTTGTTGTTTTTCTCTCAATCTGCAGACTCAACGAGTCTGCGTTGCAGCCAAAAACCAGCCTACTTTTATATATACAATATTCAAGCTATCGCGTCTGGATATGCTTATCTGCTAGACGTATATCAATGACGCGATTTAAAATAAGAAACTATGTATCTCGCGAGGAAAAATTTTCCATTCTGCAGCGTATATGTGGATACGAGTCCACGTTTTTCTGGTTTCAAATGTATAAAAAAGGTTAGAGGTGTTGTGTGTGGTGTTGGTATATGTATACGTACGTGTAGTATCGCTCTACACTACAATTTTTGCTTTGGCTGACTCTCACAATCAGTCAGACATAACCGTAGTGTTGCGGCAGCCGGCAGGCAGACCGTGAAGATGAGGAGTTTCCCATTCTTTCCTACTCTCTTTGGTCTGGTCTGCCTTCTAAAAATTGTATTACGACATCAGCGTGAATAGGTATACGAGATGTGGATTGGGTGTAGCAATTCAAGAGGAGTAATGGTGGTCTGGTGGAGAGACGGACGGCCTTCGCAACTTCAACTCAAAAACATGAGACGAGCAGGGCAGAGCCAAACTCGAAAATGTACTGAAGCGTCTGTTGTGCAGTTCTTGTGCACTTCTCTGTGAACAAGACTGAACAAAGTAGGAACGTCGAGGAGAGTAGTAGAGAGTGTAAAAAGTGTGCAGGATAATAAAAGCACAAGCTCTCAACAACAACTTTCCTATATGCTACACTCTTCGCTTCAAAAATACATGCATTTTTACACTAGCAAAAGTTTACTTGTTTCTCTTCATCGATACCAATTTTCACTTCCTCGTGTTAAAAAGTCGGCTCCGGTGACTAGCACACTTTGTTCTGATGGATTTTTTTTGCAGGAAATGTCGTAGACTCAACTGTACTCCTCTTGCCCACTTCAATGCATTTTTAGGGTAGGAAATTCCCCCGAGAAAATCAGTAGTACTCATTTATAATACAAATTGAATATTGTAGAGAGAAGAGCTGAAGCCGGAAAAGATGTAGAAAAATGTGTACTTTTCTTGTTTCTCTCTAATCCACTATTTACATAACCTGTACAAGGATTACTCCTCCATGTCTCATGTCACGTGTCTCAGCATTCAATTAGAAACATGAGATTAGCCCGGCGAAAGTTGGCGAATGTAGTAATCCTCAGCGAGACAAATTGTAGATGAGAAGTAGAAACATAAAAGTACAACAGTTTTTACTCAAGCACAGTTGAAAGAAAGCGAACGCTAACATTCGCCCAAATCCCTTTTGATTTATTACAATCGACTCATCGTCTGATGCTTTTTTCAAACGAGAATTATTTCTCATTTTGCTCACCCAACCAAATGACAGCTCTCCTCTCATCAACCTGTAGAGTCGGTGGACACACCCCTTCCC
The DNA here is from genome assembly GCA_034687055.1 of Heteromurus nitidus. Lineage (NCBI taxonomy): Eukaryota > Metazoa > Arthropoda > Collembola > Entomobryomorpha > Entomobryidae > Heteromurus > Heteromurus nitidus. The sequence continues at coordinate 44,295 of JAQFZW010000089.1, read as the reverse complement.
AACTGCAATCTTTATTAAATTACTACCGAGTCTGAGCTCTTTTGATGTAATTAAAAAAAGTGGATTATCATGAAGATCATATCAAAGAGCAGCATCGCCGGTCAGACGGTATACAAAAAAGTTTTCCCCTTCGTCTTGCAATTAGGATGCATCCAAACACCTGAAACAATGTTTATCAACTGGTTTTCTGTGACTTTAAAGAAGAAGTCTGTGTTGGCAAATTCCTTCTGTCCTGTCTGAGCCCTGCGCTTTAATCGCTTTACCACGCTTCAGGGCAGTAGGCTAAGGGAAATTGTGCGTAGTAGGAAAACAAGTACTGAAAAGCTTGTCAAGAAGAAAAAGGTCTCGGAAAAATATATGCATACATATACTCGTCATCGTATTCAACAAAGGAGGACATATGCTGAAATATGTGTAATGCTAATCGCAGACAGGCAGGGACAGACAGAAAACATTGTATACAACTGATTTTGATTACCGGTTGCATGTTTCGAGCTTGTTGCGTTGTCTCTTGAAATGAGTACGAGAGTCGAGTCTGAGGAGTAGTAGTTTGATGCATAATAAATATATATGCAGTCACAAGTTACAATCAGTTCCTTCAACTTTCACAGGGTGACCGGTCGACCGACGGACAGACTTTGTCCTCTTTCATTTCAACTTTACCTTCAAGCTTTTAGGTAGATAACAGGACTTTCCTTTTACATACATTTATGTTCAGCAAAAGTCGCTCGCAGTCGCGCATCTATAGCTAACAAATTATATGTTTTTTTTTCTGATGCGATGCGGATGTGTGGTTTGCATTTCAATAGCAGAAGCTTCAAAAGTGCAACCCTTATTATGCACACATTCTTTACGTATGTACCTACGCATTTTTATGCACATATACTCTCCCGTGTTTACACCCATTTCAGAGAGGAATATAACCACGCACAAAATGGCTGTAAAAATGCACACAAAAAATAACGCAACTCGAAAGAGCTGGGATATGACTTTCAAACGAAAGTAGTGCGTGCGTGGGCTTATATGTAAATGCATTATTTCCAAGTAAACTGTCGACTTTGACGGCGAGGATACGGGCATCCCTCCCACCCACAGTTTACAGTTGCATACTTTGCATACATACATGCAACCTGTAACGGCATATTAGTTTCGAAGCGACCAAGGACGTCTACAATATATTAAGTTATAATCAAACGGAACATGAACCTTAGGAATGCGTAATAAAATGCAACATGCTGGTTTCGTAAGAAAAAAAGGAAGAAACGTTTACTTGGCAAAGGCGAGACTCTCGGCAGAACAATGACTTTTTTCAAGAGCTACCTTCAATAAGCATAGTAATATTATGCCTCGGCGTGATTTATGTATTCATTGATGCATTCCAGATTTCCAGTGCAAAATGTGAACTAATGAATTACCAATAAATCACTCGACCCGGACTTTACAACTCAATTCCGTCAGCGTCAAACTGGACTGGACATCTAAATTTGTATGCAATTACATTACCAAGATAGTTGATCGTTATTATGACTTTATTGTTGTTGTATTTCACAATCCCAGTTTTTTCCAAGCGGAAAATCTCTCTGACGGCAGCTATGAAAAGATCCATCATGATTGGAACTCTCTGAGAATTAGAAGTTGCTACTTCTCATTCTACGTTTTCCTTATTTAGTTGCGTCAATTAGTGTCTATCTCGAACTCGGATCTGGATCGAATCTGAAGTCTGAAGTAAGTTTTATACGAAGAAAAGAATATGATGTCAGCGGTCATTGTGAAATTTTTTCCAAGTTTTAATTCTGTAAAAAAGAATTCTCACCTCTGAAATTAACTTACTAAAAAAGTGGTTTGATTGGACTGGACTGAACCCGCATTTTTATTCGACTTGAGCCAAACAATGCAATATTAATGATTATCATCAGACTAGAACTAGGATTTCTCATGGTTGAGAAACTCCAGCTGAATATCTTTTACTTCTCCAGAATATCAGACGAATGTGAAATTAGGTTCTTTGATGATATGATATGATTGACGCACACTTTCCAACTAAAGTTCGCATCTTACATAAGAGTAAAGTGCAATAATTGATCGCCTTTTCAGCACTCAAACTCTAAGAAACTGGTTTGGTTTGACTACGTAAAAGCAATAACGAAAATACAAGAAATAAAATTCAAGATAGTTGATAACTGTTTGACATTCCATTCCATCTGTCACGTGACTGGCACGATCAGTACGAGAGCACCTGACCCCGTTATCTCTATTCTAGTCCTCTGGTCTAAACGCTTTTTTTCCTCCGTCTCACCTTTGTCTAGATTCTTGTTACAAAGTCTAGCCAGGGATTTAAAGTTCACTCGTCCTGTGCAAGAAGTTTTATTATATACGAGGGAAGACATTAGGCACACATAATCCTAATCCCCTTTCATAAAAATTGACAATTGTATTGGTATGCTTTGACAAGACTAGAAGAGATTCTCAAAGTCTCACTACTGCACAATGCATTTTGTGCATTGCATCTCAAGATAGTAGCTTTCCGTAGAGAGTTCACTTCATTATCGCTACCACTCTCAGACAGCAAACCTTTTTCTCTTCTCTAAACAAATGAGGGTGATAGTTATGTGGGAGGACGGACAATAGAGGAGCTGAAGGGACCTCATAAATCATTTCCCTCCGAAGAGCTGCATTCTACGAGAGTGCATTTTAATAACAGATGGAAAGGCTGCCGGTGGCTGAGGAGAAGACGGGAACGTATATATAGCAATATCCTGTGAAGTAGGTAAATATGAGCATCTCATCAGCGAGAAGGTCCTTTTTCTTACAAAGTTCACGTACCAGTTCATCCGGAGAAGGGGAAAACCTGTCTTGTGGATGAGAGAATGACGAGAGGAAGGAAGAGCCCTTTTCCTGTCTTCAATCTTTTTGGTATCTTTCCACAAACTACCTTAAGGAGCTCGCCGGTGGGACTTGGGATACACAAATTTGATGTTTGCTTATTCCATTGTGTGAGCTGGCATTATTACTTGGGTCTTGGGTGCACTGAGAAAGATACTTGAATGGGGCTAGTATATAGTCACGAAGACAAAAAATGTACATGCGAAGGTGCATAATCCCTAAGTCTACTTCTCCACAAAAACTAAAGTGCAACCTGGAATCTGAATTGTGTTTCGTTTCGAGGGGAAAGGAAACTAATTTGTACTGCTCTGGTTTGGATTCAGCCTGTTTGCTCCAGATGAATCCAAGCTCCAAAAGTTCACAGAGAGATATTTCATGGGAAATGGAAAACCAGTACCCATCCATCAGCTAAAGAATTAGAACACGTTTTTTATAATCGTAGGAATATATCTGTCCGGATTTTCCTCAAAATAGCGTGCTGATGCTTTGCGTTCTAAATGAAGGTGCATGTGAAATAAAGCATCGGATAAAAAGTGCATTTTTGACTTGAAGCAGACTTTGAAAATATTAGAAACGATTGCGTCAAGACATAAAACCACATCACCATCACCTTCCGTCGTCCTTCAGAAAAGTCTCAAATATCCATCCACCCTGGACGAAAATAAGAGATTCTGTCCTGTCCTTCCTCACAGTAAAAAGGTGGATACAATTGACCTTTTTCAAGTAATGAAGAATTGTAAATTACTAATTATGAAATGAGGATGAACATTCTCTCTGCTCTAAGCTTCATTACATAAACATTGCTGACGCACATCTCAGACTCTAATCAGGGTTCCAGACTCAGACAATTTTGCGATTTTTGTTATTCATACACGGTCTCACATTTGAGGGGCGAAAAGTTGTAAAAATATTTACGAGGAAAACCTACAATGAGCAACGCTGGCGCTGGAATTGACAAAACAAGCATACTATAATATACATATCTCATCGAGAAGCCAAAGTATCTTGTACATAATTAGGTATTCGTATTCGTCATTATTGTAACATTTTTTAGTCTGTTTGACCTTCTAGAGCTCAAATTCATATAACACTCATTCAACCATGGTTCGTTACATACATGAATGACTGTTATTGTGATTTGAGTTTCAAGGTCATGTCGTACATCGTCAATACGCTAACTATTAAAACTAATTACGCAATTTTCATCTGACCAGACCTCTCGCAACATTCTACCGGCCGCACGCACTTGTACGCTATGCATAGACAAATACGTTCGCGTTCGTATGTTCTTTAAATTCGCATATAAAATCATCAACAGCATTAACTCCTGTACCATACTTCACTCTCACACCGCATAATTACCAAAAAAAAATTCTTTACGTTCACGCTATCGATAATAACTTTTTTCCTCGTGTTGTGGTGTTGGAGCAAAAGCTTAAGTCAGAATTTTTGGAGTGAGGTGTTAATGACGCGACAAAATACAGATTGATTAGCCACACACACTTCGCCGGTTTTAATGTTTGGACAGACACAGGAAACAGACTGTTTTTCCTCATTCAATAAAACAAATCGTAATTGACAATTGTAAATTACGTGTACAAAGCGAAATAAAACTATTTTATGAATACTTATGTCGGCTCTCACTTTGTCATCGCAAGTTTTAAAATGGAGGCAGGTAGCTCCAAGTAGTAAAACAATTCTGATGAATGATTGCCATTGCCGTTGTCTTCCTCGTGTAACGTTAATTTCATTTTTTACCAAAGTAAAAATGTGACTGGAAGTGACACGTGTTCTGGAGAACAGCGTAATTTTATTGTGGGGCTTTTCTCTTCTGCCTCTTTTTATATATATATTACTTTTGCTTTCCTCCCACACGACAGTTTATAATTGATGTCAGCCTCAAATGGTAAAATGCAATTATGTAAAATGTCTTCGTCTGGAATGAATAACTTCATCTACGTACGTATGGAGCCTAGAGCGTCGCTATTTTAAGAGCAACTCTCTCACAAGTCAAAATTACAGATGACGATGCATTGTGAAATCAACGTTGATTTATTCCCTCGTGAAAAACAAGTTACGAACTAAATACGAATTTCACTGCTTCATTTCACTTTTTCTAGAATGATTTCACCATTTGGTACATAATTCGATTTGTAGCAGCATATATTGCTTTACGAAGCGATTCATCTCATGGAAAAAGGAAAATCACCGGGCCATGGCCCATGTGGCAACTTGGAACATAATCCAAACTCCACTTTGTTTACAAAGATATTCTCGGTCGCAAAATTGGCATAATGTCAAAAGTTTACCGGCGAAATCCACTCTTCCGAAGATAGTGGGATGATAACAGCTTGCAAAGAGAGAATCCTCCAGCAACCAATGAAATGGAACAAAAGTGATATAAGGCTTGCAATGGAAATGTACTTGCGTTTTCCATAATATTACGATGATGATGGTAAATGGTGATTAGTGATTACTTACATCTGAAATTACGTGAATTCCGAGTAGAGTTCCATCATTACCGGAGATTATGGAAGTAGACCAGACTGCAGACTACAAACGCTTCACCGCATATCCGCATCAGCATAATAATCAGCATCACGTGGAATTTTTATTGCTATCAGTTTCGTTGTGGTCATTAGCAATTAGCATGCATCGGCATCAGGTTACCACACACATTACCAGTCTGACAGAACTCTCGACTTCGCTATTTTCCATAAGTGCGCATTTGAATAATTGATAATGGCACATTTGAGTCAAAAATTATGTGCACGAATGTTACGAAGGTAGAAAACTTTCACAATTGTGAAAGAAATATTTCACAATCAGGAGCAGGATAATGCCACATGTTGTGCTTTGCTCGCTTTCCTGATTCTCCAAGCTGCAACTTCAATATTTTCGTCCTTATAATCTACGCTCTACGCTAAATTTGCAAAACATATTTGCATAATGCTTGTGGAGTTGTGTGCTTTAGTTGGTTAAATTTCTATAATCGACCTAAATTCAGAAATACACTTCTTTATAGCGATTTTTCCTGGAAGTACATTGATGCGAATGTGAAGGTTGGATTACATGTTCTCTCATTTTAAAATGTTTTTTAAAATAAATTCTCAAAAAAATCATAGTTTTCCTCATTACGAACTAGAAAAACTTCTGTAAAAAATTTGATACGAGATATCAGTGCCAAATCCTAGTTGGAAACAATTTTGAAGAGATCTCATGTGCGCAGAACTGGAACTTATAATTATTTATTCAACTCCAGTTCAGCTATATAGCATAAATATACAACCATTCTACTCTCGAGTTTTATATAAAAAATTGTACTATTGCTCAAGCGTACTTGGTAAGACAAGCATAAAAATATCCTTTAGTATTTTTCTTGTATACAAAACTTGTTCTGAAGGATTACATTGAAAAAAATGCTGGAAATGCTAAAACCCATTCCGCACATGCAGAACAAACAAGCTTGGAATTAGAACTTGTGTAAACCATGACCAATCCAACAGGGCTCTAAGTATGTTACGATCAATTTCAGAGTGTAATCCTCGTCACGCCATAGGACCAGACATGTGTCGCATTTTTCTCTCGATTCTGCAGAGTTGAACATGTATTAATTGCGAAAAATGCAAAACTTTATATTATGCACGACATGGTAAATGCAAGTGATGTGCAGACAGGATGTCAGCAGCATATCCATACCAGACACTGGCACATGTATTTAGCAGCAGACACGAAAAATTATATATATTTTCAATCATTTTCAAAAGCTTCTCAGAAAAAAAATCTGCCTCACGTACTTGCAAGTTGCAACAATGTAGGAATTATGCATGGGAGCGTCTATAGTCTGCTGAAAAATACTGGGATAAATGGATATGTCTTCCTGTCGACTGTTTTTGTGCACCATACGAAACTTGTACATACATCAAAGCCAATTTGTTACGAAGAGGTACTTTTTTCGAGGAAGGGTTTGGGATTTTGAGTGACGGATATAACAACATCACAATCCTGCACTGTCTTCTATTTTGATGAGATTTTATGAGATGATAGTCTTTTCTAACAAGAAGTTCACTGTACTATACAGCAAAAGACTATGCATACATGCGTACGGGCAATATCGTATATAACTGACCTAGGTTCTTCTCTGAAACAAACTCCATTGTGTATACTTTAGGAAAGTTGTTCCATATCCTACCCCAACCCTATTTACACAAAAGTAAGCGCTTAAACGATGATAAACTTGTTAAGTGCAGTTTCACATATTTTTACACATTGTATACACACACTAGTCATTCACATTACGAATTACAATTTCACAGCGTATTTGTAAGGAAAGTGGGACAACTTCTTTTACATTAAGTACCTTACACTTACAATCAGTCGCCGCACGCACCGTGTGTGACGTGTGTACAAACACAAAATCTTTCAGCATAATCAATAAGAAGGACGCATGAGATAAAATCTTTCAAAAATATGTGTGCCTATTTAAGAACCGTAATATATTCTTACTTTGTGTGAGATCATCCACCCCAATCATCCACAAAGCAATAAAATCATTTACTATGTGCTAAATATACGCCAAATTTAATCCGTAGTGATCTAGCGATCATTCCATTGTCCGTCTTTCCCATAATTGGCATTCAAATTCAATTCTTGTAATTCTTCGACAACTCAAATCAAAGCCGCTTTGGTTCGATTACCCACGTCCTATTGTACCTCGTGTATATATATTCCGTTTTTCCAATGGAAGGTGCATTAGTTCAGCTAAGTGTGTAGGAAAATCGTGTATGTCAAGATATATCAGAAAAATGTAAGATGTTGTGTAAGATGCGCTGGGAAGCAGGATAGTAAAAGTAAAGCTCACTGAGAAAATGAGTATAAAGGGAAAAGTATCTTGTAAAGTTCATTGAACATCGTCCATAAATATCATAAAATTCTTTTTGCGAATGTTTCAGGTTCAGTTCTGGCAAATGGAAGAGAACAATATGGATATGAGAGAAGTATATCACGAATCGAAAATGCGGGGATGATGACAGCTGCACACTGGGAATTTTCTCCACTTATTTCAGCCTATTTAGCTAGCAAACTAGAGAAGAAGAAAATTGTTGTTGACGGAGTTGAGAAGGCCATTGCACCACGGCCTACCTTCTCTTTACAAAAAATTCCTCCAATTTTTCTTAAACTCCTTTCCAAATGCGCAAATGTTTCCGGGTCATGGATGCCGGCGCCGGCAGCGTTCATAATAAACATGCAGCGCTCAAGCGTTTTCGAGAGATGGAAATAAAGAAAAGCGTGCCAGCTTCGGCCACCAAGCTCAATGATAATGTGCAAACAAGCTGTCTGATGCCAATTCCGAGAAAAATAGGGAGAGAGACCTGAGGGAAATGTTATTTGGAAAAGTGGGACGGGACGGAGGTTCTCTCATTCGATTGGAGGAGCAAATTTAGAAGTTGGCAAAACCATTTCCGAATTGGAGTGAAAAGAAGAAGAGACACAAGAAAAGGAATTAATTATATCAGCATTTTGCCTTGCTACTTTTAAAGCAACTTGTGCCATCTATTGTCCCAGTTTGCTGTAAAGAATCTTTTGGTGATGACATACATATAATATACTTACTTACTTTTATACTTCTTCTTCTTCTTACAATCGGGCTTCCACTTTTATAGATCACACACCTACATTTCTCATTTTTATGCAGGTTTTTTTTCTCAACCTCAGCCAAAAGAGATTGCATGCACATTTCATGTTATCGCAGATACGATGCATTTCTTTAATTGAAGTCAACCTTGTCTTGTCACCTTTTTTTATATGCTTCAACTGCGACTCCTCGAAAAATGCATCCATCTTCTTGCTGCTGTGATTCCCCCCTTTGATAACACAATCAAGACAATTAATCATTGATCATTTTCACATTGACGAGCTATCTGCCCTCTGCTCTCGCGCAGTGACAAAACCTGATGTGGCTTTTTAATGTTCTTGACATGACTGCAGCATATCACATCTGAAGACCTCACCTTCAATAAACTCTTTTATTCCTCTTCTTCTTTTTCAACATTTTGTTCCACTCGAGTTGAGTTTGAGAGAGTCACTGCACCGGTCTCGCCTTTTTGCTCCCCTTAATTGCTGTATATGTTGCACTTTTTTCATCCTACATGTTCTACATTGTGTTATATTACTAAAGGAGTGCGTTTCCATCTTTAGTATTACATTAGGCAACAAGTTATATACAACATTCGTTTTTTAAAAAAATTTACATTGCTGCCCACAGTGCCACAACATTGCGAGAGATGCATTTGATTACATACGAAAGATGCAGATGCAGAAAAAGATACATCTTTTCTCGCGTTTCTTTTTATTTCTTCATCTGAAACAGGAATGGACGGGAGTGAGCGCATTAAATATGCAGATCATAATCTTAATTAACGTGCCTATAAGATGCAGTTTGCCTTTCCTTTTGCGCGACTCGTGTTGCACTTTGCACTTGACTTGTAACACGATCCGCTTCACATAATCTGACAAATGTTCGTAATATGTGCATTATGCAGATTTCATATTTTTTTGCCATATTTAGTTTTCCCTTCAAAGGCAGCTTGAACCTCGACAAGATTGCGTGAGTGACTTCTACAAATTCAGCTAAATTCTAATAGGCAAGATATATCGTAAAATAAATTTCGAGCAAATTTGGGAATTATGGTAGAAAAAAGAGTGTCAAAGTAGTACTTATATCCTTTTTGGCAGGACCGTAAACTGTGAATGCGAATATGTGAATGTTCATCAAAAAGAGGACCTTTCATATTCCTCCGAACCTTATATCCTTGCTATTTTGTTACTAAATTCGTGTCACTTTCGCAGTAGGTGCTCAACAGTTCAACTAAAAATCATACTTGATTGTAGATTGCATTTGTACACTTTGAGGATTGGATGCAGTTGAGATAATGATCCATATAATTTCATTGGACGCGAGGATTAATTTTCTCGGTTGGGAATCTCTGAAATTCCCCAACGTGCTTTGTACACGGGGAATAAACACCGACCATGATTAATGGAGACATTTTCCGGTTTCATTACAAAAAATTACAGAGGTAATTTGAGCTGTGGAAAGTTATTGCTCTTTACTTTTCTGGGAAATTCCAGGGTGAGATCACTGGTATGTATAGTTGTGAGCCTTTTTGGTATAAACGTAGCAGATGGCATTATGAAATGGAAATAAATCCGAAAACGTTTTCTTCTAAATTAGTTAATTTTATCGCATTTGAAACCAAGAGAATGATAAATTGAAAGAATCCCGAATGCCTAGCGGAGTCACCGGCAATACCGCTTATTCCTTTGTTGTTAGTCAAAAGAATTCACTTGGGACTAGGATTCTTGAGAAATGTGAAGTTGACATCCGGCCAAACTATCGTGTAGAGCGCGAAGAAATTTGGACGTTCTACAATTATTCTGGAGGACACCAAAAAAACCGAACATCTGTCTCTAAGTACAAGTTAGCAGAATCCAGCCGGAAACAAAAAAGAAAGCAGATTACATAAAAAGCTTGATCATTGTAGTGTTAATTCCCCAGGGGAGATGAAGCACCAAACCAAGCAACCTTTCATGTTAAACCGTTTAAGTTTGAAAGTGTTCCTGATTTTTTTACCGGGACAAATGATGATGACTGTTTGTTGCATTAGCGTCAATGGTTGTAAATTCGGCCTTTATGTACCACAAAAAAAATTACGTAGACAAAAGAAGTATGTATATGCACACTCATTCACATTTGACATTGGGAATTGAATCACAATTGTGACTTGATTACAAAAATACCAACAGAGTTGAGTCATTCGTATACTAGTTTGGAGTAATTTGCAATCGTCGAATACAAGCCAGCAGATACTAGTTACAACTCCCCTTAGCTGGATTTCAGGCGACATACTTGTTTTTAGAGAAGTCTCATATAAGTCACCATATTTAAATTTAATTCGAAAAATATTTTCGTCGATACGTTCCTGACGCCATGAATGCCTGTTCTATATTAATCTGTTATCGTCTGTGAAGCGGATTGGAAATAGGATATGGATGTTGTCGCCATAAGTCATATCATAACCTCAGACAAGTCGAGATTTTCTCTCTCTCTCTCTTTCTCTCTCTTTCTCTCGAATACATTCAATTCTTGAGGTAAACGATCCTCCTTTCAGCCAAAAGCTTATGCTAAAATGCACATTTCAAGGCAATAAATATGTCAAAATCCTCCCAATTTTCTGCGATAAATGTGAATGCATTTAGCATCTTTGGCATTTCCATCAACCACAACCATAAACTTAATCTATTCTCAGTATCATCTCTGTCGTCTCGATGCGCAAAAACCAATTCATCTTTATCGTTATATATATGCAGTCGAAAAGGCCAACGAAGAGGTCATTAAAAAGTGGAGACAAGGAGAGAAAAACAGTAGTAACCCAGACTTAGAGACTGCTGCATCAACTACCCCGATAGGGAATAAACACTTTTTTGCACAGAATGTGCAGAACCAAGTCGTATTTTTGTAAGAGTGCGGAAATTTGCATATAAATCCCGTTACGAGCGAGAGCCACACAAAACCATATTCAATCGCTATTCTACTTATATTCCAATATTATGTGGAAAGTTTCTCCTCTTTTTTACAACAAAGCAAATGAGGCAATCCCTGCTTTTGCAGGAAGAAGAAGAAGAAGAGATCAATGAAATACACATCAAGATTTTTCGTAGGTGAAGTAAAAGTGTGTTGACCCGCTTTCTGCCCTCGTTCTCCATCTCCAATATCTCTTTCCTCATCTCTGAAAAGGGGAGAGAGAGATATGTTGATGTTGATGGTATGTTGTTGCACGTTATGATCAAAATGGTCGTAAAATATCAAGTTTAGTGTAATGTATATGGATATGTGTTCATTGTCCAGGACGTTAATGAGCCAAAGATGGGAAAGCCATAGACATTTGTAGGTGTGGAATATTGATGTTGTGTGAGTATAAAGTGGAAAGTGCACCGCACTCATAAAAATGTTGCAATGAACAAAAAATTATTAATGTATTCTTCAGCATTCAAACATTTAATGGTAATCATCATAATTCTGTTATGACTTGTGACATTGTGGCTGCATTTATGCATAGAGTTCCAGACTATTTTGTCGACTGATTCGATCTCGTCAGGTTGTGAAAAATATCTGTCTTTCCATCAGTCTGACGCACAATCAGTTAGAGAAGTAAACGTGCATCTCTAATCAGAGTGCCAAAATATTTTAGAGATTCACAACATAAAACGAGAATGTGAAAAGAAGAGGGCCAAAGGTTAGGAGCTGTTTAGAGGGCATAGTTTTTAGCCGAAAGTCACGTACTTGCATAGGAATAGGTGCAAGTGTGAGATCATAGACAGCACGAGGAGCGCAGTTCACACTTCAATTCGCATATCACACATGTGCTCTTATTCCTTCTCCAACCCTGTTTCGTTAGTGTTCAACTGAGATATTTATGCTCATAGTGAGTAACATTCATTATTATTAGATTAGCTAACTACATTCCTTGTTTTGTCATTTTCAAATCCTTTCCAACGAGAATTCTCGTTTCTCTTGTGGCGAGTTCAGTGATACCATGCCACAATCTGATCCTCTCTGAATTTAGCCTTGAGTTTTAACCTCACTTCTATTTTATTTCCCTTCAAAGACGCCTGCAATTTGTAAGAAAAACGGATAGAGGGAAACGATGACGGGAATAAATGTTTGTTGTGCGTCTGTCCCATCACCTAACTCCACAAAACTTATTATTCTCCTCAAGTCAAGTGACTGATTTCAATTCAAGTGTGCCTAGCATTGAGCGAGAGAGAGAGAGTAGCAGAAAATGCATATGAAGATGCACGGCGGATATTGGAGAAGTTTTTCTGGCACTCATTCTTCTTTCCCAACTCCAATGGAAGCGAATTATATATGTGCAATTCACCATCATCACATATTCTTGTACACGATTTTTGTTGGGTGTGGGTTTTTTTTGGCGAAAATCATTTCCCCTCAAGTGTTTATGTTCATGTGTGAAAATGCTCACTGTTGGCGGAGAGTGATGATGATAATGTCGGTTGGAGCCAGGGAGAAGAGAGCTGGTGGTGCCTGGGAGTCTACTTTTAACTTGACTTCACATGACTCCTCAAAGAGCTTCTGTGCTTGAATGCCTTGTCAAAACGAGAAAATACATTCGCCACATTTAAACACTTTTTATCATTTCTTAAAAAAGCATGCTGATCACCGTTACACTTTTAAATCTTTACTACTACGCGTTTTTCTGCATCATGATTGCAAAACATTATCCAGCTGGCTTGGCTTGACTAACGCCCTTGTTCAGTTTATTTTGCTAATCGTTACTGCAGACGGAGCATATTATTGAGAGAGACCATTTCACAACATCCTCCCATTTCCCTCATAAATCCTTTTGATCGTGCATGAGATCATGTATGAAAGTGGGATGTGTAAACAAGGGGCTAAATTAGAGACTGGAATTTTACTCACGATGAGTAGACGAAAATAGCGAAATTTGCGGTTAGAAAAATATTTTTGATTGATGTACACGCGGATCGTAATGTAAACTTTGTAGATGCTAAAAGAGAAAGTACCTAAATAGTAAATATGCGCTCTCGAAAAAAGCATTGCTCCCAATAACCTCAATAACCTTCTCTAGTGAAAGTGCATTAGCCAGAGAGAAATGACGTATTCGACAAGGAAAATGGTCTAAAAAAGTAGATAATTGGATAGTGATACCAGAGTAGCTAACAGAAAGCAATTAACCGATATATGGAAGATAATGAAGTCTTGTTCGCGTTGGAATGATCAAGACGAAGATGATGACGATGATGATTGCTGCATGGAGGATCGACATGAGGAGGAATGAGGTACCTAAATGAGAGCAATGACCAGGAAAAGACTCGCAAGCAGATCGACATCCAGCCATGCCGTTCATTTCATGTTCCATTTAATCATCAAACTGACTTCAGCGCAAGCTTATCGTCTCCACACTTTTGCTATTTTGTGGTTTCGTCGAACCGGAAACTGCATCGCGGATAGAAGCGAGAAACGAGAGAGAGAGAGGGAAAAATGGATAATGGGAGAAGGAAGATGATGATGGTCCTTTCCCTGTCATTGAAATTCATTCATCATCCTGCATAATGCACTCAGCTAATACTGCGCCACTATATGTGGAACTACAGCCACACCGACAAAAAATTGAGAAGAAAAAAATACGTTGATATAGAAAGACTCCCTTTGTTACAATTGAGTTTTGAGAAGCCGACATTCTGGCTCCTTTAATATTTGATACGGATACGATGAAGTAGTGCACACGAAAGCACTTTCTCTCTTAAATCCTCACTCCATTTGCAAAGGATCTCGATTTTCTTTGTGAGGCACGGTCCATTTCCATCGTCAGGAGATAGAATGTTTTTTTGGGTGTAGGCAATCTAGCAGGAGTCGAAATACGTGAAATCACAATAGACACAGAAAAGCCAGGGAAAAGGGAACATGGAAAAGGAGACTAATTGGATATAATCAGTAGGAAAAAGGGAAAGTGGAGCATATTACCACCAACCAGTGGAAGCATGAGCAGGAGAGAGAGAGAGAAAGTGTATGTGTGTGCGGATTTATTTTTTACAAAAGAGAGCAAAACTGCCTTTTCCGAGAGAAAACTTTCTCCAGCTCGTTTGCCCGTTCGTGAGAGAAATGAAATGCATCCAACAAGGATAATATATAATATTGGATGCGCTTTCAACTTTTCTTTCTCTCCTTATTCCTTTGATGTTCGCTCGACCGAAGTGGTAGTGGTGCATTATGAGGGCAACGTTGTGCGCATTTGCTGCATCCTATTCTGCAATAATAGGAGAAACCCCGGAAGTAATATTCTCTTCTTTGGTCTGGTTAAGTTGGAGTTTTTCCTTCTTCTCCTTGGCCAGATAGATATCCCCACTCCCCACTCCTTGTATTTGTAGGTTTTACTCTTGTGCCGATGTCTTTTTTGGTTTATAGTTGGTGCAACAAGATATCTTTATTTTGGAGGGTGTATGCTTCGCGCTGTCATATCAAATACACCCGACTGCTTTTCATTTATAATGATGTTGCCATTGCATATATGTATTTGCAGAGGTTTGCCCTGTTGCTGTTACGAGGTAGCCATTTTTATCAATACTGAAGTAGGAAAATTCATATGGTTGGCAGGCAAGAGAAAAGAGGAGAATTTCACCGGCTCTGGCAGGCTCATGTGCCAATTAGTGGGAGAAAATTGCACAAGAAGGTAAACTGGCAGAGGAGAGTTTTGATAAAAACGTGGAAATTGAGGACGGACGCAATCGGGTAAACTTTTAGTCTTTCACGATTCTGCTGACGACACTCCAACAAAACGCTGAGATCAGGGAAAGTACAGAAAAGGAAAATATAATGCGAGATTTTTAAATCTATTGCCATTTCCATTTGTAAAACTTATATAGTCTTTCTTTGTTGAGAACCTTTTGAATGGCAGTTTGTAAAGCTTTGGTGAACATCATTAAGGATGAGATGTTTGGAAGTTCGTCTCGAAATTTGAGAGCTTTTCCATGCTTAATGTGAATCGCGAAATTTGTGAGTCGACATCTTTTTTGGAGAATGCCAATAACAAGATACCTAAACTACAGATACGAGCAAACTTTACTTTTTTCTCTTTTAACAATATCCGCAGTGAGTATTTTTATGTAGGTCGATGACCGAAACTGGAGAATAGGTTTAGGTGCCTAATATGTACACGATGTGAAGACGACAGTCAGAATGTGCCTGCTTGGTATCTGGAGAAGTTGCACTATTTTTTTCCATCATTCTCGATGGATGAGCGAACATGTCGCTTTCGGATGCTCATGTTTCTTGAGGGATTTCGGAAGGATTATGCAAGAAAAGTGGAACACGAAAATGAGCTTTGCATTCATTTAAAGTCGGGGGAAAACGAAGGGGATCAAATTGAAATTGGCAATATTGTATTCTTTGCCTTTGTGCTTGGAGTATTTTTTTTAGGTCGGAAGAGCTTTGACTGTCTTGTGGGATTTCAATTTGAGCACCTTTTGCTACCATGTCCATTAGTATATATAATGCCTGCATGTCTTTGTTCAAACGCTTGTATAGTCAATTGTTCATTTTTTTCTGCGATGCGTGTCGTTGCATGTAGGCATGTCAAGAGACAAGACATCTGCTGGAAAAGTAGCGAGCAAACGTGCTGAATTACTAAAAGCTATACAGAATGACATTGACATGAAGGGTTATTGTATTGCTGAGACAGTGTAGTTTTTTGATTAGGGTTCAAAATTGGGAATTCGATGACGGTATTTTTCCATTGATGTGATTAGTCTCGGATCTCTGATGTCAATCTGTGTTCTATTATGGGGCTTTTGAAATTTTGCGTGTAACATGCAATATATATTGTATCAATTAACAGATTGGAGATATCTGCAATTTACAGATCATCCGTCAAGCGTTGTCAATCATGGTAGCACATCTCAAGGATTAATGTGCGAATATATTTCCACAAATATGCATCCACTCAAATCTTGTGTCACTCACTCAACAAATTTTTTGTTGTTGCCTTTTATCTTGTATAAAGGACCCATTCACCATTATAAACGCTACTAGCGTAAATTCTTGTCGAGTATATATTTGTATCATCCTGAGCTTTTGTGTCTGGCAAAAAACGCTAATTGGAGCTCCTCATGCAAACGTTCACTTTGTCAGGTTTTGCATGCACCTGGCCGAAATCCTTATGGAGGTAACTCTGAATTATAAGAATGAATTTTTCAATGGATTGTTTTATGAATAATCGTGACAACAACTGGTGTTGTGGAGTTTGTAATTTCGAATTCTCCATGCTCAGAAATTTCGTGCAGCTCTTCATACAGATGTCCATGAACCTGGTTCAGTCAGTGAAAGGATTTGTCTTTGTTTTCATTAATGAAAATTACGCACAGATGCATAGCTGGAGGGTGATGTTTGGCAACATACGGTCCTTATTAACAACGAGGTTTTTCGAGGCGAAGACTCATACTTTCTTACAGATCCAGAACCAAATACATGATAATCAGGCAATTAATATGTATATATGTTCAAAGTTGCAACACATGCAATGCAAGATACATTTAACTCCAAGTCCAGGTGTACAAAAACTTGGTAAAATCATGAGTGGTTTTAGCAATGAAGGTGACATTGCAAAATCAACTTACTCCCTCCAACAAAACGTTATAATTTCTACAACTGCAAACATGTAATGAAATGCAATTAAAATACTATTTCTTTGTAGATCTAGCATGTCTGCTCCTGTGCTTTTTCGTAAAGAAACTCCAAATGCTGGGCTTGTACTCATCCTTGAACTTTATCGTCTCAAATTCAGAGTCAGAGTGGTCGAAAGCGTGGGACTGGTCACCAAACAGCCATCTGCGGCAAGAAGTAGCCCCCTTTTCACACCGAATAATGTCATGTTTGTCCAGGAGAGGCTGCCCATCTGGCGTATACCAACCTGGGTAGAAGGGGCACTGCTCCACATGATCGTTACCGGGTTTCCCTTCGTTGTCCGTCTTATTGACTGCATCTCTGTTGTAGAACAAGTTGAAGTTTGAAACGATGACGGGGACAGGGAGAGAGATCTAATAAAAACAGAGATGCGAGTTAAAATTCAGCATAATAATCTTGAGAAAATGAAGGCTGCCTTGATGAACTTACAGTTAATACACCGGCAATGGCACACAGAGCGCCCACTATCTTCCCGAAGTGTCCAGTTGGCACCATATCACCATACCCGAGAGTGGTCATCGTGACCACAGTAAACCAAAACGCTTCCGGTATGGAATTGAAAGCTGACCCTGGAACGAAGTGATCTGCAAAGTACATCGCACTGGAGAAGACAATTACCCCAATGCACAAGAAAAAGACGAGCAATCCGAGTTCATTTATTGAAGCCTTGAGAGTTTTCCCAAGGATTTTTAAACCACGGTTGTGCCTGGAGAGTTTAAAGATTCGAAACACTCTGACAAGCCTGATGATCCGCAAGATTGTCAACGACGCAGTCTTACTAGCAGGCTTCCCACCGTTATCTGGCTCCGGAATGTTGAACAAAACATTGAAGAAATAGGGGAGGATAGCGACAAGGTCAATTAAATTCGTAAGATCCTTGAGGAACGGGAAGAATTGTGGACAAGTCAGTAATCGCATGGTATATTCGAAAACAAAAAATGCAATGCACATTGTTTCCAAAAGGAAGAATGGATCGCGTAAGTCAAATATGGTGTCGACTCCAGCTTGAACTTCCATTTTCTCATCATGGACCATGTGGAAAATGGGCACTGTGTCGATGCAAAAGTCAAAAACTGAAATGCAAATGACGATAATGCTGAAATAAGCCATAATCCGACTTTGATAGGATGATTCGGGGTACTCAAACAGAAGCCAGAGCTTCCTCTTCAACAAATTCTTGGGAAGAGGTCTCTCCTCTTCTCCGCCAAGTCCTTCGTTATCTTCCAAAGTTGAAATTAACTTTTGTCCCAGGTCAAAGAATTTCACTTCCTCGATGAAGGTCTCTACGTGGACTGCAGGTGGACGCCTGAGAATTCCTCCGGATTGGTAGTAATACAAGATGGCTTCGAAAGTGGAGCGGTGGCGATCGAAGAAGAACTCGTCTCGCTCTGGATCATAGTAGCGAACCATTCGTTTTGGATCTCCTAAAAGAGTTGATGGGAATTGGTTGAGGGTGCGGGCTTGGGGTTCAAAGATTTGGCCGGAAACATTTATTCGGATGATTGAGCACTCGGAGTGATCGTGGGCGACGGATAGTGGCCCAGACCCTCCCAATGTTTTGAGTAGTTGACTTCCCTGATGCAGTTTTGATAATCGTCGAGCACTCTTCCGCCTTTTCCTCGTCCCGTCGACGTTGGTTGGAATATTGTGATCCCATTCCGTATATTTCCCCCATTCTGACCCGTACAAAAGAAGGCATTTAAAAAATTATATTAAAGTAGAATTTTCTGTGAAAAGAATGATGGAGAGATAGCTTTAATCATCCACCTGGGCGGTAGTGCTGGATAACAAATGCATCAATAAAGAAAGACCATAATCGAAAAGGGAGTCCTGTACAAGTTCGTTTCGCTGCTGTGAAAATACTTTCGCCATGGAGGGCCCTCGTGAAGGTATTTCGGGGCAACTTTTTCCCACCTTTTCTGCAAATGTTTGAAACAGTTTTTTTTATTATCAAATAATGTCAATGAAACTCGGTTTCGATGGATTGTATTTTGCAAAATGCCAACAAAATGGATTTGACACTCCGCCTTTGGTCTGCTGCTTCCAATCTGGCTTCGCAAGGGCAAGTATCCTTTGGCACCTCGCTTTTCTCTTCTGTCCCCTCCTGTCCAGATTGAATCATACCGTAATAACTTTTGTTTTATAGGTTCAAGGGGAGATATTAAATTGCCACTGTCTTTGGAATCATTAGTATCCCGGCCACACAATTTCATGAAAATTATTTGGTGCTCAAACCATACATAAACCAATATTGTTCTATGGTCCAAAGGTCCAAACAAAGGATCAGCTCTTGAAAAAGTGGCAGTAGAATGGGTCATATCACGATGGAGAATAATTCTTCCCCAATTTGTACTAAATTAAGAATTTTCTGGCATACGGGCCTGTATAAGTATTGAAGTCGCAAACTCGTATCATCAAAAGCAAAGGGTTTTAACCCAAACCAAGCGGTCATCATGATCCACGGCCGCCTCATTACAACCAAAGGCATAGAATACAATTGTTTGTGACACTATTGTATCATACTGACTAAATATTCATTGGAAGTGGACGGATGAGTCAACAAGTCAGAACACGGCAGAACAAGCCAGAACACGGGGGCATGCAGACATAGCACAAGAAGGGGTATACATCAAATCACTTATTAAAAGCATGAGTAATGAGTTGTAATGTATTAAGCTGTAACGCGTGTTTGCTCCCTGCGATTCTAGATATTTATATATACCAAGAAGAAATTAACCAAATACGAAATATCCATACACCTCAAGTCCCCTTAAACCGCCTCTGTTTGACATACACCATATATATGATACTTCATGCCTTCATGGAGTCCTTCTTTCTGAGGATAGTTTTCTCTTTCGTGGATCCTCATTTAGATTTGAATTTCATAAGTGAAGTATACTGGGAACTGGATGAAATATATATCCAAGTTCATGCATCATTTACAATCTTACAATTACAAACTTGTACCAAAGCATTTTGGTACACATCAAAATTATGAAACCCCCACGTCTGACAGTATTTGATAAATAAAGGCAAGAGATAAAAATGTATTCCAGTCAAATTAGTTGAGCCGAGGACATCATTCCCTACTTCGTTCGTACGTACACCACATATACACAAACTGCTTCAAAATTCATACATTGTTATACGCCCTTTTGATAATCTCAAAATCTCAACCTTTAGTGGCTAAAGCTAGATTATCAAATCTAGCAGCGGAGTGGAAATAATTGGAATTAGAATCGTAGTGAGATAAGAGATTCTATAACATTTGAATAAACAAAGTTTGACGACTTTTATGCAAGAGGGATATCTTGTAGCTTCACGAGGAATTGAATACACATCGTGTGTGTCCCATGACGCGTTTTTAACTGTAATGTAATGCAGATATGTTTTTTTAAACTTTTGTGAAACAACCAAAACATTCAACTGACAACTAATCTACATAAAACATCATGCGCGACATATGGAAAAAAATATTGAGAAAAGATTCACCTCTGCGGTAGATACACTCGTGCTCGCTGCAAAAACGGATGGATATCTTCGGTTAGAATATATAAAGTGCAGAGTATTTTAGGATGTTCTTCTGCATCGATCATAAACTTGTAAAAGTTGAAAGTGATTGATTACATTACATATTAGTTTTATAAAACCCTAATTATCCACAGCATCTCCAGACGAATATTGGCCACGAATTCCATTTTTAAGCTCCGTCCGCTTTTTGTCCCGAAGTGTTAATTAATTCTTAATTCACGCACGAATTTGACTCGAATCGAAGCCTCCGTCTGAGCATTGTAGGAGCTGTGGACTTGTGCAAGTGGGACATTGTGCAGCACAAAACTGCATTGGAATCTTTTCCATTGTTGCTTTTTGTGATTCGAATAAAAGCCTTGCTTGGAACGGACGTGGTGGTGGCTGAAAACTTTTAAAACTTATAAACACAGTGCTTCGGCAAACTAGACCGAATTGTTTTTAAATTTTAAGTAGCAATCTGATTGGTTTTTGACATGAAGGAGAATTAGTATTACATGGACATAGTCAGTATTATAGACTCAGTTTTTAAAAGTATTATAAATTCATAATAATTATTGCTACACTGCTAATACGAAAAAGTCGGAAAAGATTGTTATTGTTGAGTCTTTGTCCAAGTTTTTCCGAGTTTTAGGTAAGTTACTTATTGTGGAGATATGGCATTTCTCTTATGATTACAAAATAAAATATTTTAATTAAGTTCAACGTTTTAAGTATGTATATGATGGTTTATTAAAAGGGCTTGACAACTATAAAATAATTTGTTTACAGTACAAAATGAGGAACGAAGTTTCCAGATTCCGTGTAGAAGACGGGAAGATCATTTACGAATCAAATGATGAGTTCAAGCAGCGAATACAACGGAGCATCGCATTAGTTAAGCCAGTAATTTCTTGCCTCAGATGCAACCTCATTTTTAGGAGCAAGGAAGAGCAATATAAGCACACGTATGAAAAGCATGATAAGCCTGGTTCTGATGAAGAAACCTCTTCCAGCGAGGTGAGAGTGACAAATGATGAGGAGACGCTCTCTTCTGGTGGATCTGAGAATAATATGCGATTTGCATATGGCGAAAAAACAGAAATTTCCTCGAATGATGGTATTCTTGAAACGAAACAAGCTAATTGTATGGAACTAGAGTGTGAGTGTGATAAGTTCAAGGATGTCTACGTATTCGATTCCAAGAAAATCGGGCTGGGCGTGTGCCAAGTCTACGAAACATGGTATGTAACAGCATTGCATTTTAAATCAACCATTAAAGTATGAAGTAGTTGCATTCAATTTGATTATAAAGAGTTTGTGTTTCGATGTTCTGCTAGTATTAAATTGTCTCCATCATCATACAATAGGATTCACTCATTGGTTTCTCTCCACTTACCAGAAAAGGGCGAAATGGAAGGTATGTAAAAATATGGAATGTTAATTATACATATAATTTTTTGCTTTATATGCGTGCTTCCTTCCTGTGATTGCACCTTGCTTTTCTTGATTTTAGAATTCAATGGCAGACAATCAGAAGATAAGGATCCATTCATTGGAAAACCACGCCCTTGTAGCCCATCCGAGGTTAGTCTTGAAGCTTTGCCCGACTTGCCGATGTCCACTAATAGTTTATGCAACGAGGAGTTCACGCAGCACCACCAAGCAGATATGCTGTGGAACACAGACATCGACTTTTACTCGAATGTGGAGAAGAGTAGGGATAATCCGTGTGCTGGGTTGGCGAACACAGGAGTTAATTACGAATTCTTGATGGGGCCGCGGGTCAAGTCACCCTCATTCCACCCTGAACCTGACGTTCTTGTGAACGAAACAGATTTTGTGATACCTTCTGATTCAGCAGAATTGTGCACCGACATGCCTATGCTGGAAGTTCAAGTGCCGGACTATAGTCAAACAGAAGAAAGACTGAATTGTTCCAACTTATCGACAAGCATGGTAAGTAGCCATTCGTCGAATTTTTCGTGTGCGGAAGAAGAACTCTGTTCAGAGGCTGGAGCTCCCAGGTTGGAAACTGAAGATGAAGATTCCTGCTCAGAATCAGAACAGAACTCTTCACTATGCTCTGATCAAGAGTCCCTTACAGAATCAGAGAAACAGAAACGAAAAAGAGGGAATGATGATGATGATTACGACGAGAAGAGAAGCGGAAGTGTTAAAAAAGTCAGACTTCTTTGGTGCAAAATATGCGATACATATTACAAGGACCTTCCCACATTAAAACTTCACGTGAAGGAAAAACATTCAATTAATCCTAGTCGGATTAATCGGTACAATGTCTGCACGTGGGACCTGGAAATAGGTCAGACATTTTCTCCGCCTGAATCACCTAGCGCAAGTTCGGTTGAAATTGAGATTGATACGTTGGGGACTGATTTAGAAAATACAAATTTCGTTTGAAGGTGAAGTGGTTTTATTTAGCCCCTTATGTTATTACTCAACAATTAGATTTTTTGCTTGTTTGATGCTAATATTCATTGTTCATACTTTTATGACTCATACTTTTTTAGTTGTAAATGGTCGAAAAATTTAACGATATTTTAACTCTGAATGAACTGATTAAATTATTCAGTTTATATTTAACTTCGATATAAGCTCCTGGAGCTATACGCTAAAACATTTGCAGATGTTTCTGCAAGCTATTCTGTACTCTAATATATAAGTAAACCTTATATAGATATGCATTTTACCTCATTTTAATAGTCTTAATATCTACATCAAAGTTTTCAAAAAACTGTCAAAATTTCTCAAATTAAAAAGAAAAATATTCTAATTGAAATTGGCTGTACGAACGCAAGTAATAAATATTCGTTCCCCGGTTTTATATTCTCAGAAATTCTCACCCAAATGTTTACAAAAATGATTTGTACAGTTTATTATCTTACATTTCACATAATTTACAGTGAATCGTTTGCAGGCGTACTGGAAAACTGAGCATTTCCTATGCCTCAGAGAGCATATATGTGTAAAGAGGGACCACGGAATCTGTAATACTTAATGTGCCTTAGCTTTGTAGTTGACTCATTGCCAGTTCAGGAAGTCATGTCGTGGAAAGAAAATTCAAATGTATTCATGAATTTATCTCCTCTTAATTTCAAGTCGGTACAGGTGCTCATTTTGATTTGCAGCTCCAGGTAATGCGTCATAGTCATAACTTGGTTGGTACACAGGTTGCGGTCTTGGGGCAAGTTCTATTTCTGCAGAAGTGTCCTCCTGACTCTCCTTCTCCTCTTCGTCCTCCTCCCGTTCCTTTAAACTGTCCTCATCGCTTTCGTTCAATTTATACTCTTGTAGGAACTTTTGCCACGCCTCCTTCTTCTTCGCTTCGCTGTCACCGTCTTCATCTCTTTCACTCAATGTAAATCTATCCTTAAACTTTTCCCATGCCTTGGCCAACTTGTTCCTCCTTCTCCCTCTCTTCTTCTGTCTCCATTTCTTTCGGTAATATTTCCTCTTATACTTCTCAAATTTCTTGTTGTATTTTTTGCGGTATCTAAAAAGTTTTTGGAACAAGAATTTTGGTTAGGCATGCATGTGCATAGCTAACGCTAGCAAATTCATGTACAATGAACAAAACTGGCTTTGACTGAAACTTACTTCAATGCTTTATATTGATCATAACCCATCAACGCGTATTCTTTTCCATGAGGTAGATACTGGTAAGTCGGCTGCTCGAAAAATTTACTTGCTGGATGATACCAGGCGTTATCCGTTTTGTGCACACCACTGCTCCACCCATGATGAAGATCGTGATGTTGATGGTCACCTCCATGTGCTGGCGACGGCCACCCATGAGGATGTCCATGTCCGTGATGATGTCCAGATCCGTGATGTCCAGATCCATGATGCCCAGATCCGTGATGTCCAGATCCATGATGTCCATGGTGCGAACTTAGGCCGTGTTTGTGCTTGTGACCTTTTTTGTAATAATTGGATGTGCCGTCGCTTCCCAAAGTTATATACGTCTCATACATGTCATTCCCATATCCCAACTTATTCTTTATCTTTGTCCAAAGATAGTCGATGCCGTGCACAACTATAAACGACCAGAATGCTTTCCATGCCCACGCGAAAATACCTGAGACCAGGATCGCTGCCGTGATCAAAGATCGTCCACTGCCCTCGTTCATAATAAAATTGTTTGCATCGAGTATTTCATCAGTACGCGTTGAGTTCTTGATGGATTTGATTTCCAGCTTGAGTGGGCCGGGATGATAAGTCTTGGAAGGCTTGAAGCCTTCCTGTTCGTCTAAAGTGACACCAGCTTCGCCCAGTGTTCCAGCGGATCTTATCCTCAGGACTGGGGCTAGAACTTCACTGGAAGGGTTTCCTTTTCTTTTACATGAAGACCCTACCCCTGGTGACTTCCGACAGAGTTTTGGAACAGTTCTACATAAATGGACAAAAAAGTTTGTAACTCTTTCTCTTCTAATATGAATAGTAGTTAACTTTTGTTCAAATGCAAGTTACACATCATAGACGTACCGTAAATTCTCATAAATATAGCCAGAACTTCAATTGCCTGATTGCTATAAATAAATAAGAGCAGCAACTCTAGGGACTTTTTTACTCTGCTGGTTGCGAGTTGGAAATGAAATCAGAATTATGAACTGCGAAACACAATCAAGCACGCACAAACTTCCGTGTCTCAGTAAATGGATTCCACTTTCACTAAACTTGCATCTGCATTTACTTGTAACTATATTTTTCCAGTAAATAATGTACATTTGTACAGGTACAAAGAGGTTTTGCACATCGCGTATTTTGTATACAGCATTCATAGTTTAGTTTAATATATTTTTGAAATTTTTATACAACATAACCCGGAAGGTCTTTCCAATTATATTTATGGAGAAAATACGGTAGAAAGAGAAGAAGAAGTTGGGATAGTTTATATAATATTTGTCAATTCTTTGTCTCACGTTAAGACTACAAAAATCGTCGTTAGTAATTTTGTCCTGGCTTGCCCCTACATATGCATTCAATTTGTAAATGAAATCTTTTCTTTAGACCTCTTGGCCTTGGCCTTTTTATTTCGATTTCCGCTACGCCAACTATAGCCTACATTATGACCTAACTGGATATTCCCTTTGTGATCGTATAAGTAGCTGTATTTTGAAGGACTCAGTCCGTATTTGTGGGCCTTTTTGGAATACTAAAGGGCACACAAAATAAAATAAATATTTAGAAACTTAATAATTATTGTGATGGATTTATGAGAATAATAAAGACAAGATGGAAGATAAATCTGAACTCACCTTCTTTGTATGCTTCTTAGCGTATTTCCAACCCTGTGACAAGAAAGAAAGCACAAATTATCATCCATCTCAAATCATTAAAAAATAAAAAATAATTTTTGCAATTAATTATCAAGTTTATACCTTCTTCTTATCATATTGATGTCTAAGTTCATCCTCCTCCTCTTCTGACGCTGTTTTTGGCCTCCACCCATGTGGCCGCCCGTAGTGCTGAGAGCCTCCATAATGCGATGGGGGCCATTGAGCTTCTGGATGATGATAACTGGATGCGTATTGTTGTCCATGATGATAATGGCCACCACCACCGCCACCATTCCATCCCCACCCTTGTGGCTTCCAGCCACCTTTCCACCCATGTTCTTTTTTCGTTTTCAACGATATTCCAAAGGTAGGGTTCCATCCACTCCCGTAATTATGAAAGGGATGCTTAGCATCCTCCCCTAACTTGACGTAATACTCTACATAATCCTCACCTATCCCATACTTCTTCTTCATTGAATTCCAAAAGTATTTTACAGTGTTGAGAAATATTAAGGAAAGGAATGCCCTGAATGCCAAGAATACAGCCCACGACAAAATTACAGCGGTGCTAATGAAGCTCCGCCCTGATCCCTCATCTACTACGTAATTATTATACTCTAAACTATCTGCTCTCGTTGAGTTCTTAATTGACTTGATTTCTAGTTTGAAAGGGTGATCGTGTCGATGATGAAAGGTGTTCGGTGAGTCGACGAACCTTTCTTCGCTCGATGTTCCAGAAGCTGGCAGCTTCGAAGCGAGGGACCCTTTCCCATTGTACGAGTCGGAAGTGAGATTCCCAGTGCATCCGAGGGAAGGGCAGCCTTTGTCGGAAATGTTGACTGGGCTGTGACGCCTAGCTGTCCTTGTTCCATCTGAAAATGCGAAATAGAGTTCATTGGAAATGCATTACTTTTTCTATTTCGTCAAAAGCCGTTACTATCAGTTTACAATATGTCATACCTTCGGAAATAACAATGGTCCTCGGTATCCTTAACCTTATTCCTCTGTCATCATCGGAAGTGGCCACCACCACGAGAAGGGGTATTAGTACCGTCGAAACAAAAAATATTCTGAAGATATTCATTGTTCCACACCATTTCCGTCCACACTTAAATGCGCGGACCTCTTTCGTTGCACTCACTTTGAGCTTCCGCTTCTGCTCCAATTCATATTGCACTTGTTAATTTTTGGGGACAAATTTTCACTTTCACATGTTCACTTTTACTTGAAGCACGTTCTAACATCCAGATCCCGGATTCACTTTCTCCATAACGGTTTAAACCTTGTGACCAACTGCTGCGTCTAGTTATTTGTGACGTGCCAGTGCCAAAACTTCATTCATCACTGCTGCGTAAGCACAATTGCAGCAAACATATCTCAAAAGGCTGAAATCATGCCTCACCTCAAGGCTCCCCTTTTCGTCATCAGACACAAATAATTTTGAGGAGGGAGAGTGACGAGTGACCCACAACTACAATCAAGTGGTTTTAATGCTCGCTCGCACAAAAAGTCCCCAAAAAATGTGCAAAGATTCTTGAGAGGTTGAAAACCGGCTCTGCCAATTTGCCCATTTTAAAACGATTTTCGATTCATGAGAAGTCAGGTTCAAGAGTAGGTCTTCACTGATTCACAGACCTAGAATGAAAATGAATGACGCTTAATGGTGCATTGCAAGGTTGCTATTAAGCCAGTGCCATATATGTACGGATTGTTTACTCACACATTTCAACTTCAAGCAACAATCAAGCAGTACTTTGTTTATATTATTCGAAAAAAATATTTTGCATGAAAAAGTATGTGTTTCGCTGTACACTTTCGAGGAAACTCATTTATAATATCACACATCAGAGAGGATGCATGTTGTTTACACGTACAAATAGTTAGCATTTTCATCCCCGTGCATGCATATAATCATGAGGAAAGGAGTATAGTATTAAGTGAAAACATGAATAAAAGGGGAAACCTAGATTTTTCAGTGAAGCTTGAGTTGAGGACTGAGAGGACGTATGCTTCCCTCAGCTCATGACAAAAAAATGCAAAACCCAGAGAGAGAAGGTAAGGTGGTCACAAAAGTCACAACCAGTAAAACCAATACATATGCAAGATGAGGATCACAGTTTTGAAAACAAAGACGATCATATTTGAGAGTAAATCTGTGCACACTTTTCATTCGGGATTATGTAGCGCACCAGAAAAAGTATGAGCGAATTCGAGCAGAAAAGTTATGATGTAGTGCGAGGTACAGGCGAATTAAGAAAAAAAGCAAGATTTTTCAACTAATACCAGTTTGCTCATCGTCGTCTTCGTATCTGTATTACTGTGTGTGTATAACCGTCATCAGTTTTTAGAGAGAAGTCGACGAAAAAACTGGTAACAATGTGGGACTGGTCTCATCCGTTCATGCTGATGCTCGCATTCGCATGCCAATCCGCTTCCCCACACCTATCAACCCTCACATGTGTACAAGACAGTTTTGTCGTGCAACAGGTAGAAAAAAATGAACGCAAATGATGTAAAATTTATATTTTTGCATTGAATGTCACGGATATGCAGTTGTAAACAGGTGGGCTAGTGTGTGTGTATGAATGATTGGCGTAGTTGTTCTGACCCCGTTTTTGTGGCGAGGCTCACCCTCGAAAATCTCAGGACCAAAAAAGCCCAAAGGCCCCCGTTGATTAATTTTTGTGTTGACTACGTGCACAAGTTCAGATGGCTCAAAGGTCTCGAAGAGCAAAGTAGCACTGCTGTGGTCTGGTATAAAAAATGCATTGTGCGGTGGAGATTTTTTTATGAAATATGAATTAACTTAATTTAGGCGATTTTAGTACAAAAATGAAATAGGTAGTGTTACAAGTGCTCATTTGTCAGGATCAGGGTTAGAATTTAGGATAAAACGCTGCAGAAGAATGGATGCATGAAAAACATGTCTGATTTGGAATGAAAGGTTTTATAGAATCATAAAAACGAAATCTCGTCAGAAACACATATTTTCTTGACTTACGCCTACCAATTTTTGCAATCACAAGGAAATTTCTCTCGTCATGCATGCTCATTTTGTAACCTATAATTTTTAATTAATCATGTGAAAATGAAATCTGATGAAGACTCTGGCATCACGAACATCGGTACTATGTACACGAAAAGAAAAGTTTCTTTAACCAAAGCAAACAGGATATTTCGGAAATGGACTACAGTGCAGTTTAAAACGAGAAAATCCTCAATGTAAGAAACTTCAGCATCATAGTCATCAATTGTAATGTCATAGTTCTTTGATAATCTGGGTGGATATCTTCAGACTTGCACACTATCACGAGCTATGAAATTAATTCTTAACGTAAAATGTTAATCTGGTAGACATGAACAATATTTTTGTGGATTCTTTTCCGGATCAATTAATTTTGATTTTACACCAGTTATCTGGTGATTGCAATTTGCAATAATACAACAGAGAGAAAATATTCTGCAAGGCAATTTAAGTACATATATGTTCTATATACTACACACTGCATACCTTAAATGTAACACGCAATCCGTTGAGTGGGTGCTGGCAATATGACAATTTTTTTTGAATGCAATGCAGGACGCAGGACAAGGTGATATAGTTTTTGACATGCCTTAAATTCCTTGCATATTATAGGGGATCGGATGACCGAGAGGGAGGCGTCTTAAGAGTTTTAAGAGGCTTTTCCACCTACATTGCATCCTGCATACAAATGCTATTTACTGTTCTTCAAGTTGGCAAACGTTGCATACGCAATTGCTATTAGTCCTTTGTCGCTTGGTTGAGTTTGGGTAGGTTTTAAAAGATGTAGAGAAATGTAAGAAATGTTATGCACGAACAATTGAATTGAATTATTGTGAATGAGCTTTCAATTCTGAGAGGATATCAGATCGAAATGATTGTCACCTATATTTGCTAGATTCATTGATTCGTGTTAAACCTAAGAGCCAAATGATTCCAATTAAATTACATTCAACTCGCATACACAAATAACACGTTTATTGATACCATTTACTTCAATGAAATCTTTAAATTGCGATGATGGGCTGATTTATTGATGGGTTAAAGGGTTACTATTACATCATGCATGGTGTAAAGTTACGTGCGCGGATAGAAATCTTCCATGTCCATTAATTATTGATGTTATATCACAGATTGTTCATCTAAACCCTAGTATTTGTTCCGATTCACATTGATCCAATTGAGGTAAGAGTGAACTTTTGTGTACACCTTGAGGCAAAGGAAACAAATAATGCAAAATGATGAATTGCTGACTGGTAACTTGAGTTCAACACTTGCAACAATATGTGGTGCGTTATGAAAGCTAATTTTACCCCAGGGTAATTACCACACTCTCTTCCGAACGATACTACTCCAACCTGCTCGAATCTATTATTCACTAATTGGATTAGTGGTCCTCCGGAGTCACCTGCATCGAGCATACAAAAAGTAAAAATGCATTCGAACATAACTTTCCAACCAGAGGCTGGCATTTAATTTGGAGTATGTGGTTGTGATGTTGAAGAAATCGACGAATCTCGCTAATATATTGATACGATTAATATAATATGTTGTTACATACCTATGCAACTGTCCAGGCCTGTTGCACCTGTTTATAAAAATAAGAGACGTTTCGTTTCAGGAAAACAATAATATTTATAAACCACTTCATGTCCTAATGAAGAGTTAGTTTCATATACCTGCGCAAACCATCTCAGAAGTGATTCCGGCTGGAGAGAGAGCATTATATACTCGACCGCATTCTTGATTGCTTACTCCAGGAACTGAAACCTTTCGGAGCTTACTCGAGGAATTGCCTTTATACACAGTTTGGCCCCAGCCTGGTACAAAATATATAAATATTACGGACACTTTATTTTTTTATATTAGCTGTAATACTTATTGCGGCAACCTTATTTTCCGAACCTGCAACAACCAGATGAGGATCAGCTTCAATGCTTTGAGCTCCAGTTGGGAGACAAATTGGACGAATGCGGTCTGAATATGCGACAGGACGGTCCAACTTCAACAGAGCAATATCGTTCACAAACGTTTGAAGGCTGAAGCGCTTGTGGCGAATAATTCTGCTAACTCCACGAACTTCGTGATGTCCGTCTGCTTTGGAGTGTATATCATGATCTCCAATGAGGAGGCGGATTTTGTTAACGTCCTGACTCGTGTATCTTTAAAAGCGAAAATTAAATCGCTAAAAAGTTCACGAAAGTAATTTAACACTTTGTTTCAAAAATGCATACCTTGAAATACAATGGGCTGCTGTGATGACGTAATTATTGTCAAGAAGGGATGCTCCACATATGTGCTTTCCGCTTTTGCCCCATAACGAAATCTTTTCGATAAGATTTAATAATGAGGTCAAGGACAAAGGATCAACATTTGACAGGGATTAAGTAAATAGGTAAAGTTTACCATCCAAGGAAATTCATAGGGTATAGCTTCCTTCCCACCGATGATCTTGTGATCGAATACTAGCTTCTCACCACAAGTTGCCCACGTGTTGACTATTTTGGAATATTTGGGGTTAACGGCCGGGTTCAGGTCATCTTCCGTTTCCAGTGGAGAGCTGAAAAGCTGTGGAGGCGGAACACTTTTCACAGTAGTCTGTGGAGCATCACAGCATACATGCTGGAATTTGGAGGGTCCTATGAAATTCATATAATAAATTAGTGACTTTTGCAGAGTTTAAACAATCGGAGTTGGACGGAATTTATTTTTAAAAAATACCAGCATTAACAACTGATGAACATTTCCTGTCCACAGAAAATTGGTACACTTCCTCTCGCAAATCGCTATAGTTGGAAGTTACATTTTTGCTCGACTCCTCTTCAGGTAAATTGAGGAGGGGGTAGCATTTTTCAAAGGACTCACAGCTTCCAAACTGTCCTTGATTCGTGACGCATTTGTTATCGAAGGCAGATATTGACGGGGACGCCACTTCATTTTCGGCTATTGCAGGAAGCAAGTACGTGTCGGCAAACAAATAGTGAGATAACAGAAATTGCTTAGCGTTCCGTGAAGAGTGGCGGCTTGGAACATCGGACGAGTCACTTTTATCTTTGCTGGGATCAGGAAGTGCTAAAAATTAGGATTCGAATTCGAATTAAAATTGAGTGCTCATGAATTTAGTAGAACAAACGTGTTCAAAATTTATACACACAACGGATTTTTTATAACTTGTAATGTCATACCATCAATCACGATTGAGTCTGCGCCATTATTCTCAAATTCCTTTGTTGCAAGTCGTTCCAATGCTGCCGCTGCGCTTGCAAAGTGATCGAGTCCTAACAACACTGCACTTGCACCAAGAATTAAAAACCACTTTTTCTTCATTTTAATACAATGAATGTGAATAGAAATATGAAATTCGAAGGGATGATAATGGATTTTATGTGAATATATGTGAATGTGAATCGTAAATTTATTATATGGAAAAAATGTGTGAATTGAATATTGGTTCAATTACGTCGTATTTAAAAGTAATTTGCTCACAACAAGCGAAATCGACCTTGCAGCGGAGAAAGAATTGTGAAAACTGAAGCAAATATCATAACATAGCCTTTTGCATGGAGTAGGCATGAAGAAGAACGAACATTCCTGTTTTTTTGAAACAACAAAGGTGCGAGAAGAAGAAGAGTGTAGGTGCAACAATGCCCAATATAATTTGATTACGTTACATGTCACTCGTATGCCGTTGCAGCATTCTTTAGTGGACAAGCCGAGAAAAGCACCGTTACGAACGCTAATCAAACCCACGAAGTATAATTGAGCTTAGATGAAGCTATGTGAGTTGAGTTGATATAATGCTTAAGCATCGTCCTCCGAAAAAACCATCTGAAACTTCATCGGCATCTGCATTTCAAGTTCAAGTCTGCTGTGCAACTCAAAACTTATCGGTAAGTAACGTAGCTCTAAGAAGACAGAATAACACAAGTTCAACAATGATAAAATATATACAGAAACCGAGACCAAGACCCCTGCTGCGACGGTGTGGCGTTGTTACACTTACATATAACCAGTATTACTGATTATGATTACTCACTAAAAGGTACGAAGTCAAAACTGTCAAGGAATCTCTGAAGGCGAACGCTTTGGGCATAAAAGCCTAGTTCTTGATGATTTCACCGTATAAACTGACGATTCCTGACTACTGATGAGCTGTTCGGTGCCAACTTTTAATAAGACGCTTTGTGCCATAGTGCGTTAGGCATCTCTCTTAATGTTACAAGTTTCAATTCATATGCCATCAAGTATACGTGTTGAAGATCTACACAAGTTTCGACCTTCGTGAAATTAAAACAAGCGAATTGGTCGAGCTACTGAATTTCACTTCAAATATTGAGAAATATTTCGTGTTTCGAGTTGTACGTTGCACATGCACATTTAACAAATCATATGGTCAAGTTATGAAATTGGGATTTTATTTAGGAATTTTTATGAGGTTAGTTTACGTTTTTTAGTATTTACCAGATTAATAACGCCTTTAATCAACGTTGAATTTTATTCAGGTGCGAAATAAACAATTATCATCCTATTAAGATTATTGCTGAGATTCCGTGGCTTATCGTTAGAAATCATAGTATTTTTGTTTTGCATACGAGGAACAATTTTTAAAATATACAACGGAACAAAATAGTTTAGACGACTAACGACATAATAACTTTCAAACGGTTTAAGAACGAGCATAATACGAAGCTTTACAAGAGTGAACATTTGGACTAATTAACACTAATAAATGCCTTTGCTGTCAGACAAAGACGTGTAACAGTCATAATATCAATGTTGTCTTGAACAATTTTTAAAACACAGTTTAAAGCTATATCACAAAGCTCTGCCTCGGTGCCTATATATTCATTAGGGAAGGTTTCGCCCGCGTTGTAGATGTCTTCCGGTGCATCTTTGTACGCGTAAGAGATGTGGATTCGGAAGGACGTTGGATGTCTGAGGTGACGAAAACGTTCCTCCTCCAAACGCTCGATCATTTCCTCCGACAACTTGAAGAGGTGGTAGTGTATAGTTTCATTGGAGCTAATCTGATCTAAAAGTAAAGTAAAAGTAAACATCAAAGTGAGTCCATTTCAGAAAACTGGCAAACTACGAACATAGTAAGTAAATAGAAAGATGCTATCACACTTACTTTGGAAGTTTTTTCCACATGACACTTCATCTGTAAATAGTTTTTCTATTACTGGTTCATCAAATTCGCCACGACTCTTGCAAAATGCTTCGAAAGCTTTGGTAAATTCAATCCCTGAATTCTCCAAGTCTTCAAAGGGAATGTTAGCCAGGTCATCCATCGTGTTAGCTTCAAATATGTCTTGAATTTTCAACCCGAGCTTTCCACCAAATCCAGGCACGCTTGCCAGTTTTATTTTCTTCCCCACTCGTGGCAAAGCGGAGTTCGGGAAAATGGTTATGCCGTTGGGCTTATTTAGCCCACATGCTAACTTGGCCATAAGTTTATTCTTTCCGATGCCGATTGATGCGGCGAATTTAGTTTTTGAAAAAATAAAGTTATTCAATTCCTGCATTAGTAATCCTCCACATACCAAGCGCTCCTCATCCACTAATTTTCTATCCAAAGGGTAAACGTTTTTGAGGCGGAACTTAAGCAGGTTCCCCTCTATCCGTTGATGCTTCCCTTCGAGAAAGGTTTGGCTTTCTACGATGTCTGGATAATCGCTGGGAGACGCCATACAGATATCCACCTCTTCTGTGATATCCAGGTAAAATTCGTCCATAGACCCATATTCCAGTATCACTCCATAGGCAAAGGAATGGCAGTATTCTTTTAAGGCGTCTACTATCTCCCAGGATGAAAATCGTACGGTTTTCCCGTCTGGTTTTTCCCTGTCGTTAGGCTTCGTGAAGACGTGCAAGGCAGCCTTCTCTTTATACGCCAGTCTCTTAGCTTCTCGAACACGATTTTTTCTGCTAATCCCGAGGTCTCGGGCCTTATAATTGACCGAAGATATCCTAAAACAAATACACAGCAAGTACTTATTACTTATAAGGTTTAGTTCCTGATGGGCATAAAGTTAATGTAAATAATTGCACATGAAGGTTTACCGGCCGGTCTCGTCTGCTACGACACAAGGTGTGTTCCAGTACGGATATTCTGGATACATTCGTTGCCAGATCTGGCACTCAAAGCAATCCATGTCTATAAGTGCGATAACTTTAGAACTGGAACTGGAAGCGGCCGCCATTATTAATATTGTTGAGGATTTTTGACTAGACTAGGACTAGAGACACCAGGGACGACTAGGAAATCTTTTGGTTTTCAGGATATGACTAGATTAGGTCCTTCAGACTATATCACATGGTATCCCATGAACATTCTTGACGTTTATTTGTTGACCGTGACTTTATATTCGATGCTCGAAAAGCCCTCAGCACAGCAGACTAGATCAAAGTTGATAGATCAAAGTAGAAAGACAAAAACTAACCGTAAAGCCTGATTGTAATTTAATTGATATAACTTAAATATAATCGTAGAAAAGTTAACTAAATTATATTAACAAAATTTTGGGATCAACTCCACTACTAGCCAAATATGAGATCTGTCAAGTCTGCAACAACAACAACTGACAAGAAGTGCTGATGTTTGCGAAAATGCAAACATCAAAATAAAGAAACTGAGTGTGTCTGTGTGTGTAAATATACACACCCATCTGCTGGCTGGGTACCGCGGTTTAGAGATAAGTATTGGCAAGATGTCTTCTAGCAAAAGTATAGTACCTTGGCGACACATCGGCTCTTCGCTGGAGAGTAAAAGCACCTTTTTGTTTGCACGACCCAAGGAACGGTGAATTTGGGCACGCTTGCGTGTTTGCAGTTTGGAATGGAAGGCATCACCTCTCTCCACATGTCATGAACTTGCATGAAATGAAGTCGTATGAAAAATTAAGATTTCCAAACTTAATGTATGTTCACAAGAGTGAGTGAGTCAAGGTGTGAACGTTTCATGAAAGTTAATGTAGATACATGTAGCATGTGTACTTCGTGAATGTAAATATTCAAACGAGTTCGTTTCAACGTCCTCATGTAATAAGGTTTTAATAGTGATCTCATACTTTTGCATGGTTTATTTTATGTGAGATAAAATCAGATGAAATATGAGATAAAAAAGAGACGAGACTATATCAAATATTCTATTCTTAAAATTCAGGGATCATAATTTAGTCCAATAATTATTAAGGCACTTCAACATTTCCAGTTCTGCTAGTACAGCGGCTATATCTTTTTGTTATGGGCGAGAAGTAGCTGTTGGAACTCCTTTGGATCGAGCTCTTCCGCCTTCATGTGTGATTTGAAGTGTGACCGCAAATACCCCCAATCAGCAAAACCTTTTCCGCACTTGTGACATTGGTAAGGCTTTGTTTTTTCATTTACGTGAAGCTTTTCATGACGCTTCCGTCTGCTATTATCCTTAAATTCTGGAAAAAAACACAGCATTTTCTTGAAGTGTTTTTATAATAATTTTAATTTTTCTTTGGCTAAAATCATACTGCATACCTTTCTCACAGTAAGAGCATTGGACCAATTGACCTGTGTGTATGGACCGAATATGGGATCCCAGATTGGAGCTAGTTCTAAACTTTTTGTTGCAACCTTCAGCAGTGCAGTCGTACAAACGCAACTTCCGGTGAACAGAGTTGGTGTGAATGTCCACTTGCTTTTGGCTCTTAAATCCCCTTCCGCACTCTTCACATTTGTATATCCATTGGTTGTGATGAATAGTCTTTATATGGTACTTCAAGTAGGAAGGCGTACTAAAACTTTTATTGCAAATATCGCAAGACATTTTGTTACGATTGAGATCGGAGTTTCGCCCATGATATCTAGCCATGTGAAACGAGAGATATGTCTCAGAACGGAAGCTTGAGCTGCATATTTCGCATATAAATTTGTTCGTTTTCTCATGTACAGTCTGCTTATGTCTTTCAATTTCTCGAAATTTCATATTGGCTGTAAAAAATTGAAATATTTAAAAACATTAGCTTCGATATAGCTTTTTTAGAATACAATAGAGTCAATGAAATCCGTAAAATGTGGATGGCTTACTGTAATTGCAGAGGGGACACTTGTAAGGATTCTTCTGCTCTTTGTGGATGACTACTTTATGTTTGTATAGAAAACGTAATGATACAAATACTTCATCGCAATTTTCACAAGCGAACATGTCTTCGGTGTGCGTTTCAAGTTGGTGCGTTTTCAGCAGGGGCTGGCTTTCGAAAACTTCTAAACATATCTTACATTTAATTACACCCGAACTCCTTTTCACGCGCGTCTCCAGCTGTCTTATAACTGTTTTGCACACAAAATTAATTAAATGGCATACATTAATATTAGTGCTTTACATATTTTAAGTAAGATGTTTCGGATTATATTTCTTTTACATGGAATCTCTTCGTTGTGATGTCTATCACGATGCATTTCAAGATATCCTACACTCAGATAAAGCTTAGAACACTGGTCGCATTGAACCATTCCGTGTACTTCTATTTTATGATCACATAAAGTCTGTTTGGAAAGGTAATCAGCATTACACTTATCACATTTGTATCTGCTTGCTTTTCGTGTTCCCACATCATCAGGAGCTATTTCCCAATGGAAGTATCGCTGGTGAATACGCACATCCCTTTCTTGTTTGCTACCTATCGACAACGTTTCAAACGGTAATGAAAAATACCCAATATAAAACTTATCAAAATTATTGAATGCATCACAGAGACAGACTCTTACTGTAAGTGCAATGGCGACATTTATAAAGTTGATTTTTAGACTTGTCCAAGATTGTGCTACATTCAGTTTCTCCGATCCCATGCACTATTTTTTCGTGATTCATAATTTGATGTGGCATGAGCAGCCGCGGGCACTTATTACACGAAATCATTTGATGGTCACTGATACAGTGATGTTTGAAGGCATTCATGTTTTCGAAATCTTTTCGGCATTGGTTGCATCTTTTGGTAGTCTTAGTCTTTGATTTACGAAAGAAAGAATGATGTTCCCAATGCACTGTCCTTCGGTGGCGAATAAAGCAGTGTAGTTTTGTCGATGCTTCATTTAAAAGGAAATACATCATTATTGAATTCGAGAAATACTTCATGGTCACGGGTAGATGCATAAAACAATTGATTAATTTCTTACTGAAATCACAGCGGTGACATTTCAGAATTTGCTTTTCTGACTTGGGATCGTGACCGTGATGCCTTGCAAGATGGTACTGAACCAAAATGTCATTAGGAAAAAGCCCAGGACATAGTGGACATGTTGCCATTTTGTGGACAGTAGTACAATGCGCTACTAATTCCTCGTTGTCATTGAACACTTTCGTGCACTGATTCTGAGTGCATTGCCATTCCGTCAATTTTGCGTGTTCAATTGTTTCGTCATCCCCAATTTTTTTCCAATGATAAAAATTTAGGTGACGACTCAGAGTTGATCTTCGATTAGTGTCTGTTTTTAAAGTTTTCATCATTCATGATCATACAAAAAATAACCAATAGCCAATATGTAACAATGTAATCCTCTTCGTTTATCATTTTTCTTACTTACTGTAATGACAATATGGACATTTTATGATTGTATTTCCGTCATCTTCATTCTTCGGTTTCGTAATTTTTCGATTACACCTCTTCGTCACCGTTCTTCTGTGATGTACACTTTTTTGATGCCGCAATCTTGATTTAGCTGTGAAGCGACGTGAACAACGAGGGCGCTTAAAGCTGACATGATTTTGGGAAGGCGGAGCTTCGACCTCCAGAGTGACTTCAGAATCTGGAATAAAGTCGGAGAGCTCCTCATTTTCGTCACTCATCCCAGGAGCCTCTTCGACGGTAGGTTCATCCTTAATGTCTATGATGGCATCCGCACCCGCGATATCTCCCCTGTGACGGTCATCGCAATTATCTGTATAAAAAATAAATCCAGAATGGGTTAAAATAATAGCTTGGGAAGGAACACCCAATCCTTGTTTTATCGAAGAATTCCTGTGTACCTTT
The DNA here is from genome assembly GCA_034687055.1 of Heteromurus nitidus. Classification (NCBI taxonomy): domain Eukaryota; kingdom Metazoa; phylum Arthropoda; class Collembola; order Entomobryomorpha; family Entomobryidae; genus Heteromurus; species Heteromurus nitidus. Next base: position 5,298 of record JAQFZW010000089.1, on the reverse strand, counting down.
TAAAACTATTTCCCGAATCCTTAACGTGGCTTCTTTAATCCCTCCTAAACGATTCCTCCTCCTAGATTCACTCTCATGAATTCTTTCCTTTGTTGTCGTCTTCAACACCTCCAGCGACTTTTGCAGGAATACTATTTTCGAATGTATGTCTGAAGCCTTCTTCACCATTTTCTCACATTCTAAGCATACATTTAACCAACTGGATGGGTTCCCAAACGATTCCAACATTGAATGGCACACGTTCTCCTTCACAGATAACAGTTTTCGAACAATAAAAACTGTTTGCACTTCCTTCTCCAGTGAGACGCACACTTCTCTTTGAGCTTGAAAACCTGATACAGAAGTAGGAGAAATTGCTCTCCAGTTTTTACTAATTTCACTGCGATGACTATTGCGTTTGCGAGGTTTTAGGCAAAACAGACAATACTGGAATCGGTCCATGCTTCTTGATGACTTCGTGTGTTCGTGTTCATTGAATCACTCCAGTCCAGACTACAGCAGTTGTCACAATCCTGTCAAATGCAAAGTCAATGTTTTTGTTTACATTCTGCCGAGACCGCTGGAGAACATGGGGCTCTGTAGCATAATAAGCTGCATGGCTGTGCACGTGTAACACCTAACATCTCACTTCACCACCATCCAGCTCCAGCGGCTGTCTTTTGTTTATATACATTTCAGCGTACTATACACAAACACAATGTCAGACGTCCAGTGCGTAAATAAATGCATTTTATGTGCATTTAGTTAAATACTGACTTACTGGACAGTAATTTGTAGTTCTATCTCGTCAAGTTACAAGTCATACATTTACAAGTTTTAAATATGGATCACTCTTCTAAAGCGGGGAGCAGTCATGGACATGGTCGTGAATCTCAGAATCAAAATTCAGGTGAGAGATTTTCGTGATAAAAGGAGTAGTGGACTAATTGACAATAATTTTATTTTAATAAATTTTTTAAATAAAATTTTTATGTTAACACATTGCAAAATGTTAGATACGGGTCATGGGTCTCCGTCGGATGAGGCAGACACTCCACTTGTTGCAGCTTACGAGTTAATCCAAATCCCTGGAGAAATGGGCGAAAATGGGAGGGCGTACTTTATGCAAACGTCTAGTCAAGTGGATGACACAGAAACGGTGCCTTTCAGATATGTGTTTGATTCTACAACTGGGAAACTTGGTATTTTGCAAGATCATGGGGATGACAATGTGGAATCGGTCGGGCAAGTTCCAACCACTGAGCATGTAACTTTGTTAAGGATGGTTAGTAATGATAACGACAACGAGGAGTATGTTTTACAATCGGATGGATCTGGGGGATCAGAAAGTGCTACATTTCATTATGCTGGGAGTGACTTAGGAGAAATGAACGAGGATGATGAAGCTGAAGAGCGAAATCAACTTTCCGAACTTCGTGTTAGTAGAGTGACTTCAATTGCTGGCAATCAGACGCAGACTGCAGTACGGAAACCACTGAGCAAGGGTGAGAAGACACTTAAATGTACGTTTTATTGTACGACTACGAGCATAAGCTTCCAGAGTGAAAATTAATTTTGTAATTTTTGTAATAATCTCAATTTAGTGTGCGCCTGGTCTCGGAGAAAAATAGCAGACCTTATTCAGTGTATACACAATCACGAGCAGAAATTCAGGAAAGGGATTAAAACAAAGACTGCAATTTGGAATGATATCGCTGATGATATGGCAGAAATCGGCCATCGTGATTGTAATCGAGATGAGTGCAGTAAGAAATGGAGTAATCTATATCGAACATGGAAAAAGGTCAAGCTGCGTCCTCGAGATTCAAGGAACAAATGGGGATACTATGAGGTCGTGTCAACCTTGGCGAGATCACTTTCTGCTCGCTACCGTGAAAAGAAAAATTCAAAGAAAGCGAAACCTTCGACAACCGACTTGATTTTGAAGCTTATGGAAGTTACTCAAACACACCAGAAATCTTTACAGAAGACAGAAGAGATATTTCAGGAAAAAATGAAACAACTCGATTTAGAAAGGGATGAAATTCTTGGTGATATTAATAGTGTTCTTAGTCAAAATAGAAATCATAATCGAGAGAAGAAAGCAAATGAAGGGATGAGAAATGATATCTTGGAACCGGTAAGCAGTATTCATCAAGAAAACCTGGCCTTGATAACCATACAAGACTCCTCCAACATGCTGAAACCCAACTCTAAAACTGAAAAAGTTTCTCCTGTGTATCTCTTTCGTATTCCTTCCGATTTCGGACCTGATAACCACCAATACGAACTAGTGGAAATTGAAACTACCAGTAAGGATATAGATGCTAATGTTAATGCTACTAGTAATCCCGTTGAATTCAGAGTTCCACAGGAGCCTCAGACCAATGAATCAATCGATAGTACGGTAAAGGGACACACATTCGATATTTTAAAAGTGGAAAGAAGTTGATTGCTTATATAACATAACATAATCATATAAACGTATATGACTTGTAATAATTTTAAGTATGCATAATTTAGTACTTAAAACATGCATAATTTATTTTCATAAAAATACTGTGAATTGCGACAACAGAGTAGGGAAGTGACAAAATTAAAAAATAAATTGCCATTTCGCAGGCGTAATTTAAACAATGTATTGGCATTGGCACGATAATTGTAACTGCCTCTTAAACATTTGCGTAAGAATATAAACTTTCAAACTGACTCCACTATGTCAAGAACGAAATGGGGAAACATAGGAGAACTCCTGCCTGAGACATATTTAATCACGATTTAACTAAGGAAATTACTCTCTTTTGTAATAGCATCCTGAAAGTGAAAACCATATTGGCATTGTCGAGATTTCTTCTTCAGTTGCAGTTAAATACGTAGTATTCCTGTAGCACAAGAACCCTACACTTATAATCTTCTCTGCCTTGTTATTCAATTTTATCTCATCGTGCTCAGTGCTCACTCCGTTTAATCAGACAAAGTTCGCTTGGCTAACACGCGATATGAAATTGATATAATATCTTAATATCGGTATTGTTGTAAAAGCTTATATCTTCTCTCAAGAGGCTTTCCATACAGATTGCATGCCAAGTCTGAGAAAATAAAAAGTACATAGAATTGTACGCTTCCTTCAAATATATATACCTAAATCAGTTACATAAAAACAAACAACCACTAACCATGCGACAAGAGCGTAAGGCAAGACTAAATACATATTTCCACAAAACAAAACTTAAGTACAAAAATGTTTCCTATTTTTATTTATAAAATTATTTAAAAATTATACGACGAGCTAACCACAACGGAACTAGGTTTCGGAACAATGTCATTAGAGTTCTCCTGATTGAACGCCGGACTATTGGATGGGTCATTCGGGAAGAACATGCCTTTAATAACACGCCCATTCCTCCACGTGAACAGTTTATCTTCTGGATCATCCGGAACTCTTTGTCCCACAATGACTCTTACACCTTGCACATCAATTTCCTTCAAGCTTCTCCCTCTGCTGTCCCTGTCTCCCTCCAAAACTCTCAATGGCTGTGACATGATCACGGACGGTTGGGGAATCTTAACGGCTCCAACGGTTGGAGCAGGTCCGTCAATCATTCTGTTATATCTAGGTGCATTGAAAGCGGCACTATTTCCGTTGATGATTATCGGTCTTGGCACTCGCTCCACTTTTCCAGGTCGGCCCACACTGTTTGCATTAAATGTTCGTGCAGATAATCCCACCGCACGGAGAGGTCTGCTTGTCACAAGCTGAGGTTGTGAAAAATGTCTGGCGGATGGCTGGTGCTGAGAGGGTGGTGACGAATATGATGAGGTGGACGATGAGGATGACTCTCCCGGAAACAGTACACGTCCTGAGTCCGCTCTTCTCTCAGCGTTCACCATACTGTCATACACTTTGGGTGTCAGCATGAGTTCTCTAATTAGCCTGATAATGGAACTCTGCAACGATGTATCGTACACTCTCCGATTCCTCAAAGCAGTCGAAAAGAGGGAGGATGAGTTACCTTCTGATGACACTTTTTCTGGGATCAACATCATCACAGTTGCCATTACGGCTATGGAGCAACACTGTCGCCACTTCATTTTCAATTCTGGCAAAAAATATTTTTTTCACTTGATTGTGTCGTGTCAAACTCTGCGACACGCTGTCTCACTAAACCGGGACGTTTTTTGACAAATTAAAAAGATCACAATTTGTACAAAAGTACCCCTTGAGTATGCATACGATTATATCCTCTTCTTCTCTCGTCTCTAAAAATAGAACCAGATCAAATATGCTGTTTTCAAGAATTGAAAGCGAAAATCGAAAACAAAAATTTGATTGTATTTTTTCTCTCATGAGAAAACTACGATGCTAATTCAAATCTTACAAATTTCATCCGGCCACGCAACCCATGTAATCTGAATTCTTTCTCGTTCTTCTTTGATATACTTTTCTGCTTCTCTTATTGTGCAAGACTTTTAGCCTTGTAGAAACAAAGGGATTCGATTCTATTTTCGTTTCTTCCTTCGTCTACGACTCCTTTGTTGGTTTGAAATTGAAAGAGAGAGCGATTCAATAAAGGATGAAGCCTTATACTTTTAAATAAATCCTTTAAAGTTTTTTTTTCTTCTGCTCACCAAGCGTTCACAGTTTTCGTCGTCTCTCAGGCTCTCTTCTGCACAACAATGCAGAACGGTGCTCTGCATGAGAATGAGTGATTTCGTAAAGGAGGAACACAACAAAAATATAAAAAGCTTTCTCACAACAGCCTTGTGCAGTGATAATAATGCTACTAATAGCGATTCCATTTAAACCTTTAGTCTAAGTCCTATAAAGCAAAGGGTTATACATGAGCATGCTCCCTTGCAATTGTTGCATGTGTGATGAAGATGATGATTCATGTTTATGATTCAGATAGGATGCATATATACGCATAGGTACACAAACTTACGAAAAACTGATGAAACTTTAGATGATGATAATCAAAATACATTTTTTGAGTACTGCAGCATGTACACATGCATAGTGTACTTTGTTTTGCAAAAAAAAGTTGCAACCCAGTGCAAGTGCATACACAAGAGGATCACTAAAAAAGTAAAGGGGAAAAGGAGAAGGAATATGGGTCAACCATGTCCCTTCTTCCGAAAGAGAAATTTTTTCGTATTTTACCCTTTTACACATGCTGTCTTATGTATTTATGCACAAGTACAAGGGGTATATGCGACGCTCGTAATAATTTGTATTTATTATTTACTAGATGCCCGGGTGCACGCAAAAGCGTGCACTGGCGAATGAGTTTAAAGATATCGGAAACAGCATATATAATG